>JAAKBF010000234.1:0-24416 GCA_012656075.1 Phytophthora hibernalis
GCAAGCCGTCGAAGTTCTTCACGCCGTGCCATCTCATTTCGAACCAACTGCAGCTTAGCAAACTCGTGGCCCCAGGTGGAATACAACAGAGTGTACTTCTGTTTCCTTGCAACACAGTCGATCCAGTCCCAGTAATTGTACAACAACTGCACCATGAACTATTGCTTGACCGTTAGTCGTGATGATGGCGTTCCCTTTCAAACGAAGAAGTTCTTCAGCTTCGTGTTTCGTCTCCTGAAGTCGCTCTTCGCAGAGCACTTTGATGGTATCCCTAACAATTCACCAAATACCTCACGAGTTAAAGTTTCCACTGCAATAGCGTCCCGTTCACGTTTACTCTCCTGCCTCAGTTGATTCTCCTTCGCTAGCAGAGCTTGCTCAATGCTAGCCATGGCCAAACGTTTTTCACTAGCTCGAGCAACTCGTTTAGCATCGAGACGACTACCGGTAGGACGTTGTGAAAGTGGTCGTCGTATTCGAGAATGGTATACTCGACCTAGTCGCTGAAGCTTCATCGCCTCTTTATGAGCAGATTCGAGACTAGCTTTTCGTCCCTCCATCTCGTACACCAACTGAGACTCTAACTCATCTTGACAAATCACCTTTGTCAGTAGGACTTCCTCAACTTCTTTCTTCGCACGCCACGCTATTATTTCGCGAATTTGCTTCTCTTCAATCTCCATTTTGCGACGTTCGGAGACTTCCATCTCTCGCTCTATTCGCACAAAATTGTGTGTTCTGTCATCTTCATCGGCCATAGTAAAGCACTCTTCCTCCCTGTACATGGCTTCGTAGGCTAGAATCTCGTCCATGGGAATGTAAAGTGTTGCTTCCCAGTGTAATGGTGTCACCACGCAGCTATCCTTCACTCGATAGTACTTTACCTTGACAAACCCATACTTTGTTCGCAGAATCGAGTTCTGCGTCCGGCAGTAAAGTCGATTCATCAACTCGTCGACTTTGTTGCGTTCTCCAACAGCTTTCTCAAGTCGTTCCTTTGAAGTCACAACCTGTTGAGCGACGAACTCAAATTCGGCTTTAATACGTTGGAAGACAGCGTTCATCTCATCACTACTTTTGATAAGCGCAGGAGCGTGAAACTCGGAGAACTCAGCTTCTTCTTCGACACCTTCAATCGCGTAGTATGCCGCCTAAACAGCCGAATGAGATTAGTTGTCCTCAACCTACATCAGAGTTCAATGGAGCGTACCTCTCGTTTTTTTAGTTGCGGTTAGTCTCGTTTTCGCTTCCTTTAAGTTCTTCAATACTGCTTCATCTTCTTCAATCAGAGCCACAGTTCGCGCATGATCAGCTTCGATTAGAGGTACCTTCCTCAGTACGGTCTCATTTTCGAGCTGGACGTTCTCTAAAGGGCACGCTACACATTCAATGATAAGCGTGAGTATTAGTGTAGTCATTGCCAATCACTTCATATTACCTGTATCCCAAGTCGATTAGTGCACTCTGCATGCTGGCCGAAGATCTGTTGAATGCGAAAATTGAAATTGCGAAGCCGTCCATAGAAGAGAATTTCGTCCTGGTGCGATGCCCGATGAATATCCTGGACCAATCGTGGATACAATGGGTCCGAGCTGTCAGCATTTCCGAGCAGTGTCCCGCGATTAATTCCATGGCGGTAGTTAAAGTCGTCAATAGACTTGGGGTCCAAGCGATCATACAGCATGGCTTCCTGTTCTTCTATCGATCGAGCCTCTTTCTCAGCCGGAGACGTTCATTCTCAACCTTACATAGATGGTCTGCATCTTTGAACCGAAAGGCGATGCCACCACTCGTTTGTGCGCGGTGAATTCGGACATCCTCATCGCGTTCTGTGTCTCCTCCTCGAGCTTGGTCGGGGTGGGGTCATCACACGATTTGGACATTTCTTTCCCACACTTCTTGCACTTCAAGCCGAAGTCATACTTCGTACCCCACGCTTTCAGCTCGAGATGCTCGCACTTGAAGACTTGTTCAATTGCAGCTTGAAAGCTTCATGATGCGGAACGCAGAAAGCGGGCAGATAAAGGCTATGGAGATAGTGAGCGCGGACAACGCTGCACGGTAAACGTGTTGCGTGTGCATCTTGCGCCATGGCCTCCTCTCAGAAGAGTCCTCTTGTCTTGCTTGAAGTGACAATATCAAGAACGCAGCTCGGCGTCGTCCTCCAATCAGCCCAGACACCGTCTTGACCCGAGACTGCTCACGATTACGAGACTCATTGACCTCCTTCATGAGTTCTCCCTCTTGTCGGATCCTGAACTCTCGCTCCTTTCGATCTTTGATCCGCTTGTTAACAACGCGCTTTGTTTTTCGTTCCCAAGTTTTTCTCACTAACGCTAATTTTCCTTGGACAAACTGTCGAGCAAAGTTCTCCTTTTCCTCATTCACCACCGCCTCAGAAGCTCCAGCGGCTTGTTGTCCGAGTACGTTTAGTTTTCTCTGCACTTGAAAATCAATCTGGGAGGAAATATTCTCATTGTATGTCGTCAATCGAATAGCGTCTGCGTAAAGCAACTTTTCTCTGCGTTCTAGCTCACGCCGCAACTGTTGAGACAGGAATTCATCTTCCTTGGCTTCTAGGATAGCAGACTCGTTCTCCTCCTGAATATTCTTCTGTGTTTCTTGTTGCAGCTGCTCAAGTTTTGCATTTTTCGCAACCAGGAGTCTGCCTCTTCCTTCCGTTTACGACGTAGTGCCTTAGCACATGAGCTAGCCAAGGAAACTGCGTTTGCGTTGTCCAGGTGAAACCATTCCATCTTCTCATGTATCACTGTCTTCCGAGTTGCAGGAAGGACCACATAGCTAACATGAAGTCAGTAAGGGCGTAGCGGGGATAGCAAACTCAACTTGTACGAACCTTATGCATAACATGGAGTTTTGTTCGTGCTTCACGCCACTCATATCGAACTCCGACAATCATGGTCTCTTTCCGGTGCGCCCCAGCCATAGTCATTGAGCTTATAGCAGTTTGAGATTTGAAGCTGCAGTAGTCGCCTAGAAACCTCTGTACTGTCAGTCTCTTTGGTTCCATTAACGCAGATTTTCGTGCTTGAAACTCCATCCTGCAGCCGAAACGCGTTAGAATTTCTAGTACCTAGCCGAAGGTAAGAAGGGCACAACCCACCTTGACTCTTCTTTTCTCTGTCCATGTATCGAAGAATCAACCACGATCGGAGGAGTGCCAGCAGCCAACATCTCACTTTCACTGACCCTTCCTTGCCGAATAGCAATGCTATAATCGATTTGTACTGCGATCTACATGTAGTTGTGTACGCATAGATTAGTCAGTATTCAACCAAACATGTTGACGGACAACAGCTCGTACCTCCTTTTTAATCTCAGCACGTAGCATGTTCACATACTCGGCCCGTTTGAACCGCTGGAAATGGCCGTGAAAGCAAGTAGAGTCCCACATTTTCGTTTTGCTTCTCTCCACTTGGATCAACTCTTGTAGAAGTTCTGTCGCCCGCTGACTACTTGTCTTCTTTGACTGCATTCGCATCGTCTTGACCATCTCCGAGACAAAGTGTTTCTCTCTTTGGAGAAGCCGCACGCGGTTTTCTCTTCTCGACAATCTTCTAATCGCTCTTCATATCTGACCATGTTGTTTATCACGTAGCGATGCAACTTGCGTTTGGGGTCATTGATACCTCGATGGGAAATCTCCAAACTAAAACAGAGACGTATGCCTGGAAAATCAAAAGTCAAGTTGTCTCCAGTTCGCTGAACCTACACGTACACAGTTGAAAGAGTAAACTATTAGTCCACGATTGTTCGCTCCTAGAGAATTTGGACACCTTATCCCATACTTTGCCACCAAAATCTCGAAACGTGTGCTGCTGCAAGGAGTCCATTTCAGGACCAACGTATAATTTCCAATCTTCCGATAGTACTGGGAGCTGTTCAGGGTCCTCCAGGTCATCTTCCGTGTTCGTGTCGTTGACAATAAGCGCAGTTCTTTGAATACCGACGCTCATTTGAATTTTGTAGAAACAGCGCTTTGGGAGATGGAAACACCCTGTGATCTTCCCGGTTGTCTGCCAGCATTATTCCCTTTTGTTCAACAGAGTACGTCAAACCCATTGATTTCTTTGGCATTAGATGACTCCACCACTCGATTTGACCCTTCAAAGGGAAAATACATGGCCGTAACCTGTTACCATCTTGCTACAGCATGGAGAGGTTAGTATACCGACCATTTCCAGCAATATGGTCCACTATATGGCACTCACATGGTACTTCTGGATGGCGTGGACGATGTCACCGCGGAGTGTGGTGGTCTGGAGCTCCAAGTAGCGATCTCTGACTTTGACCAGACGTGCTTTGGCGCTGTCTAACTCCTGTTCAGCTAATGATCGAAACTCATTTACTTTCCAACTTTCGATAGCTTGCATCTTTGCTTTTTGTAATGCTCATTCGCAGGAGCAACAGCACTCTTCAAAATCTCAAACTTGCTCTCCATTGTAACTTGATTCAGTAGTTGCGTAGGGTTGATGAGGGTTTGGGAACCTGGATTGGTATTTCACTCACTGCTTGGACTGTATCAAGTACCACACCCTGTTGCTGAAAGATGGCCTTTCCAACTATCACAGGAAGTTCATGGCGATCTTTTCGATCGAACCAAACTGCGCCTGAGCCTCATATAGTTTTTCTTCCGCTTCTCTCAGCAACGGCAGAAAGGACGCTTCCGATCGGTGGATGATTGCCGTTCGCTTTTGAATGTTTGCGATTCGCGAGTCTAAATCGCCAAGCTGCTTCATGTAGACTGCTCGGCGCGTCACTAACGTGTGGAACTGCTGCTTTTCAAGCTCGGATGGGTCTCGTCGCGGTGGACCTGCAAGTTCCTCATTCAAATTGTCCGTTCCGCACTTACTTGCTTAATCTCTTGAATCACGTGATCCTTTCGTTCGAGAATTGTCCTCATGTCGAGTCCCAGGTTTGTTTTCGCCTGATCCACTTGCTCCAGCTTCTCACGTAACATCGACACCTTGGACTGAATTTCCAAGAGCCCAATGCGTTTCTGCTCGTTCTCAAGGATAAACCCCCGCGACGTCGAAATCGCTACCGTGTGCTCGTCTGGTTTACACATCAGAATGATGAGCATTATCTTTCGATCAAAGTAAAAATTAAAACCCACTATCTCAAGAACTACTTTGTAACCCCACGTACCAAGACCCGTACGATGTCCTCCATCTGTAGCCGAGTTCCATTCCCCGGCTCGAAAGCTGTATCGAATATCCCAATAGACGAAGTGGTTTGAAGGCGTTCAAACGCCTGCTGAGCATCCACGCTTTCCTCTTCCTCGACCATACGCATTTCTTCCTTCATGTCCTCTACTTTCCTGTCAAACTCCTCCTTTCGCTCTCGCTCATGCATCTGCTGCTGTGCGAATTCTCGCGCTTCCACGCGTTGTTCGTCTATTGGGATATTCGATACAGCTTTCGAGCCGGGGGAATGGAACTCGGCTACAGATGGAGGACATCGTACGGGTCTTGGTACGTGGGGTTACAAAGTAGTTCTTGAGATAGTGGGTTTTAATTTTTACTTTTGATCGAAAGATAATGCTCATCATTCTGATGTGTAAACCAGACGAGCACACGGTAGCGATTTCGACGTCGCGGGGGTTTATCCTTGAGAACGAGCAGAAACGCATTGGGCTCTTGGAAATTCAGTCCAAGGTGTCGACGATGTTACGTGAGAAGCTGGAGCAAGTGGATCAGGCGAAAACAAACCTGGGACTCGACATGAGGACAATTCTCGAACGAAAGGATCACGTGATTCAAGAGATTAAGCAAGTAAGTGCGGAGCGGGACAATTTGAATGAGGAACTTGCAGGTCCACCGCGACGAGACCCATCCGAGCTTGAAAAGCAGCAGTTCCACACGTTAGTGACGCGCCGAGCAGTCTACATGAAGCAGCTTGGCGATTTAGACTCGCGAATCGCAAACATTCAAAAGCGAACGGCAATCATCCACCGATCGGAAGCGTCCTTTCTGCCGTTGCTGAGAGAAGCGGAAGAAAAACTATATGAGGCTCAGGCGCAGTTTGGTTCGATCGAAAAAGATCGCCATGAACTTCCTGTGATAGTTGGAAAGGCCATCTTTCAGCAACAGGGTGTGGTACTTGATACAGTCCAAGCAGTGAGTGAAATACCAATCCAGGTTCCCAAACCCTCATCAACCCTACGCAACTACTGAATCAAGTTACAATGGAGAGCAAGTTTGAGATTTTGAAGAGTGCTGTTGCTCCTGCGAATGAGCATTACAAAAAGCAAAGATGCAAGCTATCGAAAGTTGGAAAGTAAATGAGTTTCGATCATTAGCTGAACAGGAGTTAGACAGCGCCAAAGCACGTCTGGTCAAAGTCAGAGATCGCTACTTGGAGCTCCAGACCACCACACTCCGCGGTGACATCGTCCACGCCATCCAGAAGTACCATGTGAGTGCCATATAGTGGACCATATTGCTGGAAATGGTCGGTATACTAACCTCTCTCCATGCTGTAGCAAGATGGTAACAGGTTACGGCCATGTATTTTCCCTTTGAAGGGTCAAATCGAGTGGTGGAGTCATCTAATGCCAAAGAAATCAATGGGTTTGACGTACTCTGTTGAACAAAATGGAATAATGCTGGCAGACAACCGGGAAGATCACAGGGTGTTTCCATCTCCCAAAGCGCTGTTTCTACAAAATTCAAATGAGCGTCGGTATTCAAAGAACTGCGCTTATTGTCAACGACACGAACACGGAAGATGACCTGGAGGACCCTGAACAGCTCCCAGTACTATCGGAAGATTGGAAATTATACGTTGGTCCTGAAATGGACTCCTTGCAGCAGCACACGTTTCGAGATTTTGGTGGCAAAGTATGGGATAAGGTGTCCAAATTCTCTAGGAGCGAACAATCGTGGACTAATAGTTTACTCTTTCAACTGTGTACGTGTAGGTTCAGCGAACTGGAGACAACTTGACTTTTGATTTTCCAGGCATACGTCTCTGTTTTAGTTTGGAGATTTCCCATCGAGGTATCAATGACCCCAAACGCAAGTTGCATCGCTACGTGATAAACAACATGGTCAGATATGAAGAGCGATTAGAAGATTGTCGAGAAGAGGAAAACCGCGTGCGGCTTCTCCAAAGAGAGAAACACTTTGTCTCGGAGATGGTCAAGACGATGCGAATGCAGTCAAAGAAGACAAGTAGTCAGCGGGCGACAGAACTTCTACAAGAGTTGATCCAAGTGGAGAGAAGCAAAACGAAAATGTGGGACTCTACTTGCTTTCACGGCCATTTCCAGCGGTTCAAACGGGCCGAGTATGTGAACATGCTACGTGCTGAGATTAAAAAGGAGGTACGAGCTGTTGTCCGTCAACATGTTTGGTTGAATACTGACTAATCTATGCGTACACAACTACATGTAGATCGCAGTACAAATCGATTATAGCATTGCTATTCGGCAAGGAAGGGTCAGTGAAAGTGAGATGTTGGCTGCTGGCACTCCTCCGATCGTGGTTGATTCTTCGATACATGGACAGAGAAAAGAAGAGTCAAGGTGGGTTGTGCCCTTCTTACCTTCGGCTAGGTACTAGAAATTCTAACGCGTTTCGGCTGCAGGATGGAGTTTCAAGCACGAAAATCTGCGTTAATGGAACCAAAGAGACTGACAGTACAGAGGTTTCTAGGCGACTACTGCAGCTTCAAATCTCAAACTGCTATAAGCTCAATGACTATGGCTGGGGCGCACCGGAAAGAGACCATGATTGTCGGAGTTCGATATGAGTGGCGTGAAGCACGAACAAAACTCCATGTTATGCATAAGGTTCGTACAAGTTGAGTTTGCTATCCCCGCTACGCCCTTACTGACTTCATGTTAGCTATGTGGTCCTTCCTGCAACTCGGAAGACAGTGATACATGAGAAGATGGAATGGTTTCACCTGGACAACGCAAACGCAGTTTCCTTGGCTAGCTCATGTGCTAAGGCACTACGTCGTAAACGGAAGGAAGAGGCAGACTCCTGGTTGCGAAAATGCAAAACTTGAGCAGCTGCAACAAGAAACACAGAAGAATATTCAGGAGGAGAACGAGTCTGCTATCCTAGAAGCCAAGGAAGATGAATTCCTGTCTCAACAGTTGCGGCGTGAGCTAGAACGCAGAGAAAAGTTGCTTTACGCAGACGCTATTCGATTGACGACATACAATGAGAATATTTCCTCCCAGATTGATTTTCAAGTGCAGAGAAAACTAAACGTACTCGGACAACAAGCCGCTGGAGCTTCTGAGGCGGTGGTGAATGAGGAAAAGGAGAACTTTGCTCGACAGTTTGTCCAAGGAAAATTAGCGTTAGTGAGAAAAACTTGGGAACGAAAAACAAAGCGCGTTGTTAACAAGCGGATCAAAGATCGAAAGGAGCGAGAGTTCAGGATCCGACAAGAGGGAGAACTCATGAAGGAGGTCAATGAGTCTCGTAATCGTGAGCAGTCTCGGGTCAAGACGGTGTCTGGGCTGATTGGAGGACGACGCCGAGCTGCGTTCTTGATATTGTCACTTCAAGCAAGACAAGAGGACTCTTCTGAGAGGAGGCCATGGCGCAAGATGCACACGCAACACGTTTACCGTGCAGCGTTGTCCGCGCTCACTATCTCTATAGCCTTTATCTGCCCGCTTTCTGCGTTCCGCATCATGAAGCTTTCAAGCTGCAATTGAACAAGTCTTCAAGTGCGAGCATCTCGAGCTGAAAGCGTGGGGTACGAAGTATGACTTCGGCTTGAAGTGCAAGAAGTGTGGGAAAGAAATGTCCAAATCGTGTGATGACCCCACCCCGACCAAGCTCGAGGAGGAGACACAGAACGCGATGAGGATGAAACGAGTGGTGGTATCGCCTTCCGGTTCAAAGATGCAGACCATCTATGTAAGGTTGAGAATGAACGTCTCCGGCTGGAGAAAGAGGCTCGATCGATAGAAGAACAGGAAGCCATGCTGTATGATCGCTTGGACCCCAAGTCTATTGACGACTTTAACTACCGCCATGGAATTAATCGCGGGACACTGCTCGGAAATGCTGACAACTCGGACCCATTGTATCCACGATTGGTCCAGGATATTCATCGGGCATCGCACCAGGACGAAATTCTCTTCTATGGACGGCTTCGCAATTTCAATTTTCGCATTCAACAGATCTTCGGCCAGCATGCAGAGTGCACTAATCGACTTGGGATACAGGTAATATGAAGTGATTGGCAATGACTACACTAATACTCACGCTTATCATTGAATGTGTAGCGTGCCCTTTAGAGAACGTCCAGCTCGAAAATGAGACCGTACTGAGGAAGGTACCTCTAATCGAAGCTGATCATGCGCGAACTGTGGCTCTGATTGAAGAAGATGAAGCAGTATTGAAGAACTTAAAGGAAGCGAAAACGAGACTAACCGCAACTAAAAAACGAGAGGTACGCTCCATTGAACTCTGATGTAGGTTGAGGACAACTAATCTCATTCGGCTGTTTAGGCGGCATACTACGCGATTGAAGGTGTCGAAGAAGAAGCTGAGTTCTCCGAGTTTCACGCTCCTGCGCTTATCAAAAGTAGTGATGAGATGAACGCTGTCTTCCAACGTATTAAAGCCGAATTTGAGTTCGTCGCTCAACAGGTTGTGACTTCAAAGGAACGACTTGAGAAAGCTGTTGGAGAACGCAACAAAGTCGACGAGTTGATGAATCGACTTTACTGCCGGACGCAGAACTCGATTCTGCGAACAAAGTATGGGTTTGTCAAGGTAAAGTACTATCGAGTGAAGGATAGCTGCGTGGTGACACCATTACACTGGGAAGCAACACTTTACATTCCCATGGACGAGATTCTAGCCTACGAAGCCATGTACAGGGAGGAAGAGTGCTTTACTATGGCCGATGAAGATGACAGAACACACAATTTTGTGCGAATAGAGCGAGAGATGGAAGTCTCCGAACGTCGCAAAATGGAGATTGAAGAGAAGCAAATTCGCGAAATAATAGCGTGGCGTGCGAAGAAAGAAGTTGAGGAAGTCCTACTGACAAAGGTGATTTGTCAAGATGAGTTAGAGTCTCAGTTGGTGTACGAGATGGAGGGACGAAAAGCTAGTCTCGAATCTGCTCATAAAGAGGCGATGAAGCTTCAGCGACTAGGTCGAGTATACCATTCTCGAATACGACGACCACTTTCACAACGTCCTACCGGTAGTCGTCTCGATGCTAAACGAGTTGCTCGAGCTAGTGAAAAACGTTTGGCCATGGCTAGCATTGAGCAAGCTCTGCTAGCGAAGGAGAATCAACTGAGGCAGGAGAGTAAACGTGAACGGGACGCTATTGCAGTGGAAACTTTAACTCGTGAGGTATTTGGTGAATTGTTAGGGGATACCATCAAAGTGCTCTGCGAAGAGCGACTTCAGGAGACGAAACACGAAGCTGTAGAACTTCTTCGTTTGAAAGGGAACGCCATCATCACGACTAACGGTCAAGCAATAGTTCATGGTGCAGTTGTTGTACAATTACTGGGACTGGATCGACTGTGAGTTGCAAGGAAACAGAAGTACACTCTGTTGTATTCCACCTGGGGCCACGAGTTTGCTAAGCTGCAGTTGGTTCGAAATGAGATGGCACGGCGTGAAGAACTTCGACGCCTTGCAGAGGAAGATAGACTTCTACACGAGGCTCGACGCAAGGAAATGCTGGCCGAAGAACGTTTGTGTCGGAAATTCTACGTCGAAGAAATAGTGCTTTGCATGCAGGAGAAGAAGGCGATGACAAACGCCGAGATGGAGATGAAGGAATACATTCGACAGCTTGAGCTCGAGGCTATGAAGTCGAAGTACTCGAGAATGGTCGAAGATAGGAATCGCGTGAATGACAAAGCCGCTCGTCGTCTTGAGATTAAGTTGGGAAAGAACGAACAGCATCGCTTACATCGTGAATGGAGGCAAATGAAGACCGAAGACGAGTTGTCGATGCAGATCCGCGAGAAAGAAATCGCCGAGGCTTTAGCTGAAGCACTGGAGCGTCAGTTTGAAAAATACCTCGCTGATCAGTTGGTACACGGCAAAGTTACAGCCGAAATCGAGGCTAGTCGTCTGGCTGATAAACTGCGTGAGGCTCAACAGGTTGCAGCGGAAAACGCAGGGCCTTTGAGACGAAAATGGTGCAGGAACGAATGATCGCGACAGTGGAGACATTCTACACACTTGGAGGTAGAGTGGATGGACGCTATTGAAAGAGCCAAGTTTTGGGAACACCGAACACTACCACTTGAACAAAATCTAAAGAGAATGGAGCCTGATGTCAAGCGAATACAAGAAGAAAGGGAGCATGTTGTTAATGATGCCAAGTCCAAGAGAGAATACGCTGACAAGTGCAGAAAGTCCTGCAGCTGTAATAGCTGCTCGACGACTGAGATGTTCCAGCTGAGAGCGAGAGGGCGCGTCCCTATTAATAGATCTTGGAACACTGATATATTCAATAGAACAGGTTTACCGCAAGGAAAAGCGTCTCATGATTGGTTGGAAGTCTATGTGACACGCCGTCTTTTCCGCCCAGAAATTCTCCCTCGTTCTTCCTCATTCTAGAATCTGCCGCGTGGAGGAAAGATGCTGAAGCTCTTCTGTGCTATCGTTGGTGTGGCAGGAAACGCGTTCTCGGTGGACATCGACAAGGGACTCGGTGGAGATTTGAAGGAGGCGATCAAGGCGAAGAAGATGTATCAGTTTCCTGCTGACGAGCTGCAGCTCTTCCTGGCGAAGACGGCGGGCGGCGCGTGGCTGCCAGACGACGATGACCTGGACAAGATGCTGCAGAATAAAGTTGACACATCGAAGATGAAGAAGCTGCGCGCGTCGTGGAAGTTGAACAAGCCAACCCTGTTTGGGCCAGACGTTTCGCTTGGAGAGGACGTGGTTCACGTGCTGGTGGAGGTTCATGATTTTTCACCAAACAAACGGTTTTGTTCCAAGAGGGTTGAAGTGCTTGAGAATATCCCCGAGGTTATTACGTCCCAGGATAACAGGTACAGGACGCTGCCGGCTGCGTTGATGGATAAATGTGGTCTGAAAGCGAGTAGGGACTTGATGATGTTCTGCCGCCCTGGCGTTCACGAGCTGTTGACATTTTTGGAAGATGAAGTGGTTGAGAAACTGACGCGAGGGCACATTGTGGGCCCCCTGGAACAGGCAAATCTGTGTGTACATTGAGTTTCGTGGCTTCATTGAATCGCGACGAATGGAACGTTGTTTGGATTCACTTGAGTACTCATATCAATTCTTGCCTGGTCATGGGGGCCAAACAATATTGGATCATTGAGGATCTAAGATTGTTTGAGGTGCCACGTGTTGATCAGAAAAGCTTTTCTTGTGCCTCGATGGATACAGGGAAACATCCCGTCACGAGGAGTTTCGTTGGAAACTAAATGCGCAGCTCAACAAAACGGATCGATTTCTGACTTGTTCTTCGATGGCTACGGTGGGGAAAAAGAACACAGAGGATGATGATAAAGCTAAGGTTAAATACTTTTGCATGTATTCATGGACCCGCGACGAGTATTTGGATGCCATCAGCAACCAAACGTTTCGATCCACGGTCGAGAGCAAATTTGATGCAACTAGTATCTCTGAAGTAAATGCCGAAGACGACATCGCAGACGTAAGCGAAGACGAGATGTGGACCCACGCCGCTGATTTAAAGTTCTACTATGCTGGAGGCTCGTGCCGGTTCATGTTCGAATACCCGACGTGGAGAGTGAAAGAAGTGCTGGAAACAGCGATTGAACGAGCTGAGATTAAGACGAACCTAATCAAGTACTGCAATGGTGCTTTCCATAAAGGTGAAATCAACACACTCTATGGGATGCAGCGTGATGGCCCGAATTTTGGACGATTCCCGCTTAGCTCATTTGTGGTATCACTGTTTGCGAAGGAAGGTGGTAAGGAAGTCATTGAGCAATTGGCAGCTCGTCTCAACGCGTCAAATAATCCTTCGATGGACGGTTATCTGTTTGAATGGCTGTTTTTCGCTTCTGTTCGAACGCACAACGTGAAATTATACGCCGACCGTGAGACCTCAGATGAACTGCCCCAAGCGAATGTCCTTCCGTTTGATCCGACAAAAGATTCAAATTGATAGGCGAGATCGAGCCATACCGTGGAATAATCTCGTGCTGCCACTCGAACGGCACGTACGATATCATCTGCGAGGACGGGGACAAGATGGAGGGCGTGGCTGCTGAGATGATCCAGCTTCAAGGTGCGAAGCGTGGTAGTACCAGAGGCAGACGCACAAACCCGACGCTGAGAAATTTTATAATGGGCGACAAAGTAGAGATGCAACCAACACCACTGATCAAAGGAGATAAAAGCTGGTTGCAGCCAATCGCGTGGAACCAAGGAGGATACGATGCCGTGTACTTCGACGCGGAACAAGGAAAAGTCATTTTTATCCAGGTGACCCGATCTTCGCAGCATGATTTCAAAATGCTGTATTTTTACCGAGTGCTACTCAAACTGGAAGAGGCAAAAATGAGGATTTCGAGTGTGGTTGTCTACTTTGTGGTCAAGCCGGCTAATTGGATGGCCTTTAAAATAGGCAACGTTGAGGGTCGTGGTCTTTTGGAACTTGTCGATCCAAGCTGGACCTGCCCAGAAGAAAATCACGTGAAAAAGCGCGCATTTGATGCAGCTCCAGTAGCCTAGCCCATTGGGGAAAGAACGAAACCCTGGAGTATTGAGTAGCGATCTCGCTCGTGTTCGGCTTACAATTTTCGAATACCGGTATTACGCTTTCCTTACTGCATCTGATATTAGAACCTCGATGAAGTGTAGTTGAAATCGCAGTAGTTTGCATGCAAGGAGCTAGGGTGGTTATGGACGCATTTAGCTCTTAAATGAGGCAAATTCAAACGACAATCAGCTCCTTGCGGATCAAACAATTGAGACGACACCTCTACGATGGCAATGCCGATCCAAATACCATTACGATCGCTTTATATTTCTATCTTGAAGCCATCTTGAGCAGCAGTGGTGTAGACTACAGTTCGAGATTCGTTGCTAGCTCCTGACACACACCGAACACTCCGATAATTGCATTTTTCTGTTGCTGTACGCAATTCCAAACGGTCATCCCAACATGAACGTAAGTACTTATCTGACGATGTTTCTGCCGTGCATACCACCGGAAGTCGCCCTCGGCACCATGCACTTCAAACCTCGAAAATCAAATCCTAATGTACGATCAGTATGATATCCAACGAGACGACGCAATCCTCCGCTTGTCAATTCATACAGCCACCACGCAAGATCCGCTGTAGTAACCGCTTATTGATATCATCCACTGGGCAGGGCTTTTTCATCAGAAAGTTGTTTTCTTCTTGTTTATGGGGAATTCATCACGAAATACGCAGTACTTCCAAGTACATGCATATGTTAACAAAATAGCAGTTCCAACACTCTGATATACGAAGTAATAAGATATCACCTCATAGCGCAATCGAGCGACTCGCAGACGTGTCCACGGAGTATCTTCTGGGACTATTCCACGAGGTAAGCTTTGTTCTGCTCAGTCTGGTAGCTGTTGAAAACTACTAACTTCAATTGAGTGCGTTACTAGGCACTGAACTAGCTCCGAAGGGTGTGGAACTTAGCCGCTGTCGCACGCTGCTTGGCAAGGTCTTTTTTCCATCTTGGTGACGACGGACTTGGTTGCGAACTTCAGTTTCCCCACCACATTCCTCTCTCGCAACTCTAAAAGTTGCTGGTTAATCTGATCAAGAACGGTTTGTTCCTTAGCTGTCTTTGACTCCACAAGGCCTTGTAGTTCAGGGTTGTTTCGAACTGGAAGATGAAATCGTCGAACGCATCCTGAGCTACCATAACGTCCTTCATCAGTCTCATCACAACACAACCAACGTATTGTACGGTGCATCATACAAGAAGCAGGTACAGCTGCAGGACTCGCTGATGCATTTTGTCGAGTTTCACAGGTTCGAGCACACGCAAATTCGTACGTTCCGGGGTGATACACACACGAGTAGCGGTTGTTTTGCTCTTCGGAGTACTTCTGTCGGCACAACCGGCACTGAAGGACACGTCTCTGGTGATCGTGCATTATTGAAAGTCTCGATGGGATTATTGCTTCCTTGACCTCGCGGAGCAGACTTTGTTCTTCAGCATAGGTGAGGTAGTAGTCATTGTGAGTTTCTGCTTCTGCAGCAGTAGTTCGTGCTTCATCTTGAAAGAAGCTCGCACTCTCGTTCTCCGTGTCCAAATCTTGGACCACCGATGAAACATCTCCTTTAGTAGTCGTTGCTGGGAATGACCAAACATCAGTTTGCCCAGCTCGGCTCGCCGAAGTCGCATACGAAGTGCTCGACGACGTCTCCTCTGCAACACACTCACTTCCTTACTCTGAAAACTCGTTCTTGCTCTAACTGCTTGATTTTAGTCTCCAGCCGAACAATTTCGCGCTCACTGCACTCTACCAACGCCCGTCGCACGATCGAATCGGTTAGCATCGCGAGAAGTACTCGGTATGAAGCCGATCACGGAGATAGGACGTTCTAAAGCGCTGCACTCGATTGTGAAGCACTTCCGAGTCGATGGTAGCATTCAATTTGTGTACTCGTTTGTGCTTCAGCACGGCTTTCTCCTTATCCTGAATAGCACGAGAAAGCGACGTATCTGCTTCTTCAATCCGCTTTCTGCACTTGTCAGCGTATTCTCTCTTGGACTTGGCATCATTAACAACATGCTCCCTTTCTTCTTGGATTCGCTTGACTTCAGGTTCCATTAGCTTTAGATTTTGTTCAAGTGGTAGTGTTCGGTGTTCCCAAAACTTGGCTCTTTCAATAGCGTCCATCCACTCTACCTCCAAGTGTGTAGAATGTCTCCACTGTCGCGATCATTCGTTCCTGCACCATTTTCATCTCAAAGGTTCTGCGATTTTCCGCTGCAACCTGTTGAGCCTCACGCAGTTTATCAGCCAGACGACTAGCCTCGATTTCGGCTGTAACTTTGCCGTGTACCAACTGATCAGCGAGGTATTTTTCAAACTGACGCTCCAGTGCTTCAGCTAAAGCCTCGGCGATTTCTTTCTCGCGGATCTGCATCGACAACTCGTCTTCGGTCTTCATTTGCCTCCATTCACGATGTAAGCGATGCTGTTCGTTCTTTCCCAACTTAATCTCAAGACGACGAGCGGCTTTGTCATTCACGCGATTCCTATCTTCGACCATTCTCGAGTACTTCGACTTCATAGCCTCGAGCTCAAGCTGTCGAATGTATTCCTTCATCTCCATCTCGGCGTTTGTCATCGCCTTCCTCTCCTGCATGCAAAGCACTATTTCTTCGACGTAGAATTTCCGACACAAACGTTCTTCGGCCAGCATTTCCTTGCGTCGAGCCTCGTGTAGAAGTCTATCTTCCTCTGCAAGGCGTCGAAGTTCTTCACGTCGTGCCATCTCATTTCGAACCAACTGCAGCTTAGCAAACTCGTGGCCCCAGGTGGAATACAACAGAGTGTACTTCTGTTTCCTTGCAACCCACAGTCGATCCAGTCCCAGTAATTGTACAACAACTGCACCATGAACTATTGCTTGACCGTTAGTCGTGATGATGGCGTTCCCTTTCAAACGAAGAAGTTCTACAGCTTCGTGTTTCGTCTCCTGAAGTCGCTCTTCGCAGAGCACTTTGATGGTATCCCCTAACAATTCACCAAATACCTCACGAGTTAAAGTTTCCACTGCAATAGCGTCCCGTTCACGTTTACTCTCCTGCCTCAGTTGATTCTCCTTCGCTAGCAGAGCTTGCTCAATGCTAGCCATGGCCAAACGTTTTCACTAGCTCGAGCAACTCGTTTAGCATCGAGACGACTAGGACGTTGTGAAAGTGGTCGTCGTATTCGAGAATGGTATACTCGACCTAGTCGCTGAAGCTTCATCGCCTCTTTATGAGCAGATTCGAGACTAGCTTTTCGTCCCTCCATCTCGTACACCAACTGAGACTCTAACTCATCTTGACAAATCACCTTTGTCAGTAGGACTTCCTCAACTTCTTTCTTCGCACGCCACGCTATTATTTCGCGAATTTGCTTCTCTTCAATCTCCATTTTGCGACGTTCGGAGACTTCCATCTCTCGCTCTATTCGCACAAAATTGTGTGTTCTGTCATCTTCATCGGCCATAGTAAAGCACTCTTCCTCCCTGTACATGGCTTCGTAGGCTAGAATCTCGTCCATGGGAATGTAAAGTGTTGCTTCCCAGTGTAATGGTGTCACCACGCAGCTATCCTTCACTCGATAGTACTTTACCTTGACAAACCCATACTTTGTTCGCAGAATCGAGTTCTGCGTCCGGCAGTAAAGTCGATTCATCAACTCGTCGACTTTGTTGCGTTCTCCAACAGCTTTCTCAAGTCGTTCCTTTGAAGTCACAACCTGTTGAGCGACGAACTCAAATTCGGCTTTAATACGTTGGAAGACAGCGTTCATCTCATCACTACTTTTGATAAGCGCAGGAGCGTGAAACTCGGAGAACTCAGCTTCTTCTTCGACACCTTCAATCGCGTAGTATGCCGCCTAAACAGCCGAATGAGATTAGTTGTCCTCAACCTACATCAGAGTTCAATGGAGCGTACCTCTCGTTTTTAGTTGCGGTTAGTCTCGTTTTCGCTTCCTTTAAGTTCTTCAATACTGCTTCATCTTCTTCAATCAGAGCCACAGTTCGCGCATGATCAGCTTCGATTAGAGGTACCTTCCTCAGTACGGTCTCATTTTCGAGCTGGACGTTCTCTAAAGGGCACGCTACACATTCAATGATAAGCGTGAGTATTAGTGTAGTCATTGCCAATCACTTCATATTACCTGTATCCCAAGTCGATTAGTGCACTCTGCATGCTGGCCGAAGATCTGTTGAATGCGAAAATTGAAATTGCGAAGCCGTCCATAGAAGAGAATTTCGTCCTGGTGCGATGCCCGATGAATATCCTGGACCAATCGTGGATACAATGGGTCCGAGCTGTCAGCATTTCCGAGCAGTGTCCCGCGATTAATTCCATGGCGGTAGTTAAAGTCGTCAATAGACTTGGGGTCCAAGCGATCATACAGCATGGCTTCCTGTTCTTCTATCGATCGAGCCTCTTTCTCCAGCCGGAGACGTTCATTCTCAACCTTACATAGATGGTCTGCATCTTTGAACTGGAACGCGATACCACTACTCGTTTGTGCGCGGTGAATTCGGACATCCTCATCGCGTTCTGTGTCTCCTCCTCGAGCTTGGTCGGGGTGGGGTCATCACACGATTTGGACATTTCTTTCCCACACTTCTTCAAGCCGAAGTCATACTTCGTACCCCACGCTTTCAGCTCGAGATGCTCGCACTTGAAGACTTGTTCAATTGCAGCTTGAAAGCTTCATGATGCGGAACGCAGAAAGCGGGCAGATAAAGGCTATGGAGATAGTGAGCGCGGACAACGCTGCACGGTAAACGTGTTGCGTGTGCATCTTGCGCCATGGCCTCCTCTCAGAAGAGTCCTCTTGTCTTGCTTGAAGTGACAATATCAAGAACGCAGCTCGGCGTCGTCCTCCAATCAGCCCAGACACCGTCTTGACCCGAGACTGCTCACGATTACGAGACTCATTGACCTCCTTCATGAGTTCTCCCTCTTGTCGGATCCTGAACTCTCGCTCCTTTCGATCTTTGATCCGCTTGTTAACAACGCGCTTTGTTTTTCGTTCCCAAGTTTTTCTCACTAACGCTAATTTTCCTTGGACAAACTGTCGAGCAAAGTTCTCCTTTTCCTCATTCACCACCGCCTCAGAAGCTCCAGCGGCTTGTTGTCCGAGTACGTTTAGTTTTCTCTGCACTTGAAAATCAATCTGGGAGGAAATATTCTCATTGTATGTCGTCAATCGAATAGCGTCTGCGTAAAGCAACTTTTCTCTGCGTTCTAGCTCACGCCGCAACTGTTGAGACAGGAACTCATCTTCCTTGGCTTCTAGGATAGCAGACTCGTTCTCCTCCTGAATATTCTTCTGTGTTTCTTGTTGCAGCTGCTCAAGTTTTGCATTTTTCGCAACCAGGAGAACTCGAGCTTCTGCCTCTTCCTTCCGTTTACGACGTAGTGCCTTAGCACATGAGCTAGCCAAGGAAACTGCGTTTGCGTTGTCCAGGTGAAACCATTCCATCTTCTCATGTATCACTGTCTTCCGAGTTGCAGGAAGGACCACATAGCTAACATGAAGTCAGTAAGGGCGTAGCGGGGATAGCAAACTCAACTTGTACGAACCTTATGCATAACATGGAGTTTTGTTCGTGCTTCACGCCACTCATATCGAACTCCGACAATCATGGTCTCTTTCCGGTGCGCCCCAGCCATAGTCATTGAGCTTATAGCAGTTTGAGATTTGAAGCTGCAGTAGTCGCCTAGAAACCTCTGTACTGTCAGTCTCTTTGGTTCCATTAACGCAGATTTTCGTGCTTGAAACTCCATCCTGCAGCCGAAACGCGTTAGAATTTCTAGTACCTAGCCGAAGGTAAGAAGGGCACAACCCACCTTGACTCTTCTTTTCTCTGTCCATGTATCGAAGAATCAACCACGATCGGAGGAGTGCCAGCAGCCAACATCTCACTTTCACTGACCCTTCCTTGCCGAATAGCAATGCTATAATCGATTTGTACTGCGATCTACATGTAGTTGTGTACGTACGTAGTCTTGTCGCTGACTACTTGTCTTCTTTGACTGCATTCGCATCTTGTCTTCTTTGACTGCATCTCCGAGACAAAGTGTTTCTCTCTTTGGAGAAGCCGCACGCGGTTTTCCTCTTCTCGACAATCTTCTAATCGCTCTTCATATCTGACCATGTTGTTTATCACGTAGCGATGCAACTTGCGTTTGGGGTCATTGATACCTCGATGGGAAATCTCCAAACTAAAACAGAGACGTATGCCTGGAAAATCAAAAGTCAAGTTGTCTCCAGTTCGCTGAACCTACACGTACACAGTTGAAAGAGTAAACTATTAGTCCACGATTGTTCGCTCCTAGAGAATTTGGACACCTTATCCCATACTTTGCCACCAAAATCTCGAAACGTGTGCTGCTGCAAGGAGTCCATTTCAGGACCAACGTATAATTTCCAATCTTCCGATAGTACTGGGAGCTGTTCAGGGTCCTCCAGGTCATCTTCCGTGTTCGTGTCGTTGACAATAAGCGCAGTTCTTTGAATACCGACGCTCATTTGAATTTTGTAGAAACAGCGCTTTGGGAGATGGAAACACCCTGTGATCTTCCCTATTGTCTCTCCTTCAGCCAGCATTATTCCATTTTGTTCAACAGAGTACGTCAAACCCATTGATTTCTTTGGCATTAGATGACTCCACCACTCGATTTGACCCTTCAAAGGGAAAATACATGGCCGTAACCTGTTACCATCTTGCTACAGCATGGAGAGACGTTAGTATACCGACCATTTCCAGCAATATGGTCCACTATATGGCACTCACATGGTACTTCTGGATGGCGTGGACGATGTCACCGCGGAGTGTGGTGGTCTGGAGCTCCAAGTAGCGATCTCTGACTTTGACCAGACGTGCTTTGGCGCTGTCTAACTCCTGTTCAGCTAATGATCGAAACTCATTTACTTTCCAACTTTCGATAGCTTGCATCTTTGCTTTTTGTAATGCTCATTCGCAGGAGCAACAGCACTCTTCAAAATCTCAAACTTGCTCTCCATTGTAACTTGATTCAGTAGTTGCGTAGGGTTGATGAGGGGTTTGGGAACCTGGATTGGTATTTCACTCACTGCTTGGACTGTATCAAGTACCACACCCTGTTGCTGAAAGATGGCCTTTCCAACTATCACAGGAAGTTCATGGCGATCTTTTTCGATCGAACCAAACTGCGCCTGAGCCTCATATAGTTTTTCTTCCGCTTCTCTCAGCAACGGCAGAAAGGACGCTTCCGATCGGTGGATGATTGCCGTTCGCTTTTGAATGTTTGCGATTCGCGAGTCTAAATCGCCAAGCTGCTTCATGTAGACTGCTCGGCGCGTCACTAACGTGTGGAACTGCTGCTTTTCAAGCTCGGATGGGTCTCGTCGCGGTGGACCTGCAAGTTCCTCATTCAAATTGTCCCGCTCCGCACTTACTTGCTTAATCTCTTGAATCACGTGATCCTTTCGTTCGAGAATTGTCCTCATGTCGAGTCCCAGGTTTGTTTTCGCCTGATCCACTTGCTCCAGCTTCTCACGTAACATCGACACCTTGGACTGAATTTCCAAGAGCCCAATGCGTTTCTGCTCGTTCTCAAGGATAAACCCCGCGACGTCGAAATCGCTACCGTGTGCTCGTCTGGTTTACACATCAGAATGATGAGCATTATCTTTCGATCAAAATTAAAAATTAAAACCCACTATCTCAAGAACTACTTTGTAACCCCACGTACCAAGACCCGTACGATGTCCTCCATCTGTAGCCGAGTTCCATTCCCCCGGCTCGAAAGCTGTATCGAATATCCCAATAGACGAAGTGGTCCGGGAGGAAGCTTTGGTTGAGTGGGTTTCTCGAGGACGAGCGGCACAGGATTTCACGATGGACAAGATGATCAGTACGGTAGTTTTGCTTTTTGTCTTACAGATACTCACTCTAACTCTTGTGTACTTTCTCATTGTGTAGAACTTTGGGATGAAGAAGATGAAGGTGACGAAGAGGAGGAAGATGAAGATGACTTGGCAGATAAACAGGAACTTATAAAGGGTTATCAGGTGCTCGGACCTCTCGTGGATCAAGCGAAGGAAACAGTTTTACAGTTTAAGAGACGGCAATTGAGGACGGGAAAAAGGCGTTGACTACGGCCTGGAAGTATGCAGAGCTGCCTCCATTACGACGTCGTCGATTGATGCGTCAACATGTTGCTCATGTCCATGAAATGGATGCCGAGACGCAAAAGTACTCACAGATTCATCAACGTGTTGCAGAAGAGATGAAGGATGCTCGTATTATGGAGGAGGAGCTCCGTTTTGGACTAAAGAAGCGAAATACACGCCACGCTCCTCTTCTGAACCGCTTTCAAGAGTTGAAAGCCGAAGCGAGCAGGATAGAGCAGGAAAAAGCGTTAGAAGAAATCAGGAACGTCGTCGTGAACGGATTGACAAGGCGATGAAGGAGAAACAACGTCGACAGCAGGAAAAAGAGCAGAAAGCGGAGAATTTGCTGGTGCAACGTCGACAGCGAAATTTGAAATTCTGGCAGAAACAACTCGTGGAAGCACGAGAATTCGCAGAGCAGCAAACGCATGAGCGAGAGCGAAAGGAGGAGTTTGACAGGAAAGTGGAGGACATGAAGAAAGAAATGCGTATCGTCGAGGAAGAGGAAAGCGTGGATGCTGAGCAGGCGTTTGAACGCCTTCAAACCACTTCGTCTATTGGGATATTCGATACAGCTTTCGAGCCGGGGAATGGAACTCGGCTACAGATGGAGGACATCGTACGGGTCTTGGTACGTGGGGTTACAAAGTAGTTCTTGAGATAGTGGGTTTTAATTTTTAATTTTGATCGAAAGATAATGCTCATCATTCTGATGTGTAAACCAGACGAGCACACGGTAGCGATTTCGACGTCGCGGGGTTATCCTTGAGAACGAGCAGAAACGCATTGGGCTCTTGGAAATTCAGTCCAAGGTGTCGATGTTACGTGAGAAGCTGGAGCAAGTGGATCAGGCGAAAACAAACCTGGGACTCGACATGAGGACAATTCTCGAACGAAAGGATCACGTGATTCAAGAGATTAAGCAAGTAAGTGCGGAGCGGGACAATTTGAATGAGGAACTTGCAGGTCCACCGCGACGAGACCCATCCGAGCTTGAAAAGCAGCAGTTCCACACGTTAGTGACGCGCCGAGCAGTCTACATGAAGCAGCTTGGCGATTTAGACTCGCGAATCGCAAACATTCAAAAGCGAACGGCAATCATCCACCGATCGGAAGCGTCCTTTCTGCCGTTGCTGAGAGAAGCGGAAGAAAAACTATATGAGGCTCAGGCGCAGTTTGGTTCGATCGAAAAGATCGCCATGAACTTCCTGTGATAGTTGGAAAGGCCATCTTTCAGCAACAGGGTGTGGTACTTGATACAGTCCAAGCAGTGAGTGAAATACCAATCCAGGTTCCCAAACCCTCATCAACCCTACGCAACTACTGAATCAAGTTACAATGGAGAGCAAGTTTGAGATTTTGAAGAGTGCTGTTGCTCCTGCGAATGAGCATTACAAAAAGCAAAGATGCAAGCTATCGAAAGTTGGAAAGTAAATGAGTTTCGATCATTAGCTGAACAGGAGTTAGACAGCGCCAAAGCACGTCTGGTCAAAGTCAGAGATCGCTACTTGGAGCTCCAGACCACCACACTCCGCGGTGACATCGTCCACGCCATCCAGAAGTACCATGTGAGTGCCATATAGTGGACCATATTGCTGGAAATGGTCGGTATACTAACGTCTCTCCATGCTGTAGCAAGATGGTAACAGGTTACGGCCATGTATTTTCCCTTTGAAGGGTCAAATCGAGTGGTGGAGTCATCAATGCCAAAGAAATCAATGGGTTTGACGTACTCTGTTGAACAAAATGGAATAATGCTGGCTGAAGGAGAGACAATAGGGAAGATCACAGGGTGTTTCCATCTCCCAAAGCGCTGTTTCTACAAAATTCAAATGAGCGTCGGTATTCAAAGAACTGCGCTTATTGTCAACGACACGAACACGGAAGATGACCTGGAGGACCCTGAACAGCTCCCAGTACTATCGGAAGATTGGAAATTATACGTTGGTCCTGAAATGGACTCCTTGCAGCAGCACACGTTTCGAGATTTTGGTGGCAAAGTATGGGATAAGGTGTCCAAATTCTCTAGGAGCGAACAATCGTGGACTAATAGTTTACTCTTTCAACTGTGTACGTGTAGGTTCAGCGAACTGGAGACAACTTGACTTTGATTTTCCAGGCATACGTCTCTGTTTTAGTTTGGAGATTTCCCATCGAGGTATCAATGACCCCAAACGCAAGTTGCATCGCTACGTGATAAACAACATGGTCAGATATGAAGAGCGATTAGAAGATTGTCGAGAAGAGGAAAACCGCGTGCGGCTTCTCCAAAGAGAGAAACACTTTGTCTCGGAGATGGTCAAGACGATGCGAATGCAGTCAAAGAAGACAAGTAGTCAGCGGGCGACAGAACTTCTACAAGAGTTGATCCAAGTGGAGAGAAGCAAAACGAAAATGTGGGACTCTACTTGCTTTCACGGCCATTTCCAGCGGTTCAAACGGGCTGAGTATGTGAACATGCTACGTGCTGAGATTAAAAAGGAGGTACGAGCTGTTGTCCGTCAACATGTTTGTTGAATACTGACTAATCTATGCGTACACAACTACAT
>JAAKBF010000235.1:0-276935 GCA_012656075.1 Phytophthora hibernalis
GTAGCGGTTGTTTTGCTCTTCGGAGTACTTCTGTCGGCACAACCGGCACCAAGGCACAAGTCTCTGGTGATCGTGCATTATTGAAAGTCCGATGGAATTATTGCCTTGACCTCGCGGAGCAGACTTTGTTTCCAGCATAGGTGAGGTGGTAGTCATTGTGAGTTTCTGCTTCTGCAGCAGTAGTTCGTGCTTCATCTTGAAAGAAGCTCGCACTCTCGTTCTCTGTGTCCAAATCTTGGACCACCGATGAACATCTCCTTTAGTAGTCGTTGCTGGGAATGACCAAACATCAGTTTGCCCAGCTCGGCTCGCCGAAGTCGCATACGAAGTGCTCGACGACGTCTCCTCTGCAACACACTACTTCCTTACTCTTTGAAAACTCGTTCTTGCTCTAACTGCTTGATTTTAGTCTCCAGCCGAACAATTTCGCGCTCACTGCACTCTACCAACGCCCGTCGCACAATCGAATCGGTTAGCATCGCGAAGTACTCGGTATGAAGCCGATCACGGAGATACGACGTTCTAAAGCGCTGCACTCGATTGTGAAGCACTTCCGAGTCGATGGTAGCATTCAATTTGTGTACTCGTTTGTGCTTCAGCACGGCTTTCTCCTTATCCTGAATAGCACGAGAAAGCGACGTATCTGCTTCTTCAATCCGCTTTCTGCACTTGTCAGCGTATTCTCTCTTGGACTTGGCATCATTAACAACATGCCCTTTCTTCTTGGATTCACTTCAGGTTCCATTAGCTTTAGATTTTGTTCAAGTGGTAGTGTTCGGTGTTCCCAAAACTTGGCTCTTTCAATAGCGTCCATCCACTCTACCTCCAAGTGTGTAGAATGTCTCCACTGTCGCGATCATTCGTTCCTGCACCATTTTCATCTCAAAGGTTCTGCGATTTCCGCTGCAACCTGTTGAGCCTCACGCAGTTTATCAGCCAGACGACTAGCCTCGATTTCGGCTGTAACTTTGCCGTGTACCAACTGATCAGCGAGGTATTTTCAAACTGACGCTCCAGTGCTTCAGCTAAAGCCTCGGCGATTTCTTTCTCGCGGATCTGCATCGACAACTCGTCTTCGGTCTTCATTTGCCTCCATTCACGATGTAAGCGATGCTGTTCGTTCTTTCCCAACTTAATCTCAAGACGACGAGCGGCTTTGTCATTCACGCGATTCCTATCTTCGACCATTCTCGAGTACTTCGACTTCATAGCCTCGAGCTCAAGCTGTCGAATGTATTCCTTCATCTCCATCTCGGCGTTTGTCATCGCCTTCCTCTCCTGCATGCAAAGCACTATTTCTTCGACGTAGAATTTCCGACACAAACGTTCTTCGGCCAGCATTTCCTTGCGTCGAGCCTCGTGTAGAAGTCTATCTTCCTCTGCAAGGCGTCGAAGTTCTTCACGTGCCATTTCATTTCGAACTAACTGCAGCTTAGCAAACTCGTGGCCCCAAGTGCCACAGCAGATTGTATTTCTGTTTCCTTGCAACCCACAGTCGATCCAGTCCCAGTAATTGTACAACAACTGCACCATGAACTATTGCTTGACCGTTAGTCGTGATGATGGCGTTCCCTTTCAAACGAAGAAGTTCTTCAGCTTCGTGTTTCGTCTCCTGAAGTCGCTCTTCGCAGAGCACTTTGATGGTATCCCCTAACAATTCACCAAATACCTCACGAGTTAAAGTTTCCACTGCAATAGCGTCCCGTTCACGTTTACTCTCCTGCCTCAGTTGATTCTCCTTCGCTAGCAGAGCTTGCTCAATGCTAGCCATGGCCAAACGTTTTTCACTTGCTCGAGCAACTCGCTTAGCATCCAGTCGACTAGGACGTTGTGAAAGTGGTCGTCGTATTCGAGAATGGTATACTCGACCTAGTCGCTGAAGCTTCATCGCCTCTTTATGAGCAGATTCGAGACTAGCCGTCCCTCCATCTCGTACACCAACTGAGACTCTAACTCATCTTGACAAATCACCTTTGTCAGTAGGACTTCCTCAACTTTCTTCGCACGCCACGCTATTATTTCGCGAATTTGCTTCTCTTCAATCTCCATTTTGCGACGTTCGGAGACTTCCATCTCTCGCTCTATTCGCACAAAATTGTGTGTTCTGTCATCTTCATCGGCCATAGTAAAGCACTCTTCCTCCCTGTACATGGCTTCGTAGGCTAGAATCTCGTCCATGGGAATGTAAAGTGTTGCTTCCCAGTGTAATGGTGTCACCACGCAGCTATCCTTCACTCGATAGTACTTTACCTTGACAAACCCATACTTTGTTCGCAGAATCGAGTTCTGCGTCCGGCAAAGTCGATTCATCAACTCGTCGACTTTGTTGCGTTCTCCAACAGCTTTCTCAAGTCGTTCCTTTGAAGTCACAACCTGTTGAGCGACGAACTCAAATTCGGCTTTAATACGTTGGAAGACAGCGTTCATCTCATCACTACTTTTGATAAGCGCAGGAGCGTGAAACTCGGAGAACTCAGCTTCTTCTTCGACACCTTCAATCGCGTAGTATGCCGCCTAAACAGCCGAATGAGATTAGTTGTCCTCAACCTACATCAGAGTTCAATGGAGCGTACCTCTCGTTTTTTAGTTTCGTTTTCGCTTCCTTTAAGTTCTTCAATACTGCTTCATCTTCTTCAATCAGAGCCACAGTTCGCGCATGATCAGCTTCGATTAGAGGTACCTTCCTCAGTACGGTCTCATTTTCGAGCTGGACGTTCTCTAAAAGGGCACGCTACACATTCAATGATAAGCGTGAGTATTAATGTAGTCATTGCCAATCACTTCATATTACCTGTATCCCAAGTCGATTAGTGCACTCTGCATGCTGGCCGAAGATCTGTTGAATGCGAAAATTGAAATTGCGAAGCCGTCCATAGAAGAGAATTTCGTCCTGGTGCGATGCCCGATGAATATCCTGGACCAATCGTGGATACAATGGGTCCGAGCTGACAGCATTTCCAAGCAGTGTCCCGCGATTGATTCCATGGCGTTAAAATCGTCAATAGACTTGGGGTTCAGGCGATCATACAGCATGGCTTCCTGTTCTTCTATCGATCGAGCCTCTTTCTCCAGCCGGAGACGTTCGTTCTCAACCTTACTTAGATGGTCTGCATCTTTGAACCGGAACGCGATACCACTACTCGTTTGTGCGCGGTGAATTCGGACATCCTCATCGCGTTCTGTGTCTCCTCCTCGAGCTTGGTCGGGGTGGGGTCATCACACGATTTGGACATTTCTTTCCCACACTTCTTGCACTTCAAGCCGAAGTCATACTTCGTACCCCACGCTTTCAGCTCGAGATGCTCGCACTTGAAGACTTGTTCAATTGCAGCTTGAAAGCTTCATGATGCGGAACGCAGAAAGCGGACAGATAAAGGCTATGGAGATAGTGAGCGCGGACAACGCTGCACGGTAAACGTGTTGCGTGTGCATCTTGCGCCATGGCCTCCTCTCAGAAGAGTCCTCTTGTCTTGCTTGAAGTGACAATATCAAGAACGCAGCTCGGCGTCGTCCTCCAATCAGCCCAGACACCGTCTTGACCCGAGACTGCTCACGATTACGAGACTCATTGACCTCCTTCATGAGTTCTCCTCTTGTCGGATCCTGAACTCTCGCTCCTTTCGATCTTTGATCCGCTTGTTAACAACGCGCTTTGTTTTTCGTTCCCAAGTTTTTCACTAACGCTAATTTTCCTTGGACAAACTGTCGAGCAAAGTTCTCCTTTTCCTCATTCACCACCGCCTCAGAAGCTCCAGCGGCTTGTTGTCCGAGTACGTTTAGTTTTCTCTGCACTTGAAAATCAATCTGGGAGGAAATATTCTCATTGTATGTCGTCAATCGAATAGCGTCTGCGTAAAGCAACTTTTCTCTGCGTTCTAGCTCACGCCGCAACTGTTGAGACAGGAACTCATCTTCCTTGGCTTCTAGGATAGCAGACTCGTTCTCCTCCTGAATATTCTTCTGTGTTTCTTGTTGCAGCTGCTCAAGTTTTGCATTTTTCGCAACCAGGAGAACTCGAGCTTCTGCCTCTTCCTTCCGTTTACGACGTAGTGCCTTAGCACATGAGCTAGCCAAGGAAACTGCGTTTGCGTTGTCCAGGTGAAACCATTCCATCTTCTCATGTATCACTGTCTTCCGAGTTGCAGGAAGGACCACATAGCTAACATGAAGTCAGTAAGGGCGTAGCGGGGATAGCAAACTCAACTTGTACGAACCTTATGCATAACATGGAGTTTTGTTCGTGCTTCACGCCACTCATATCGAACTCCGACAATCATGGTCTCTTTCCGGTGCGCCCCAGCCATAGTCATTGAGCTTATAGCAGTTTGAGATTTGAAGCTGCAGTAGTCGCCTAGAAACCTCTGTACTGTCAGTCTCTTTGGTTCCATTAACGCAGATTTTCGTGCTTGAAACTCCATCCTGCAGCCGAAACGCGTTAGAATTTCTAGTACCTAGCCGAAGGTAAGAAGGGCACAACCCACCTTGACTCTTCTTTTCTCTGTCCATGTATCGAAGAATCAACCACGATCGGAGGAGTGCCAGCAGCCAACATCTCACTTTCACTGACCCTTCCTTGCCGAATAGCAATGCTATAATCGATTTGTACTGCGATCTACATGTAGTTGTGTACGTAGAAGTTCTGTCGCCCGCTGACTACTTGTCTTCTTTGACTGCATTCGCATCGTCTTGACCATCTCCGAGACAAAGTGTTTCTCTTTTTGGAGAAGCCGCACGCGGTTTTCCTCTTCTCGACAATCTTCTAATCGCTCTTCATATCTGACCATGTTGTTTATCACGTAGCGATGCAACTTGCGTTTGGGGTCATTGATACCTCGATGGGAAATCTCCAAACTAAAACAGAGACGTATGCCTGGAAAATCAAAAGTCAAGTTGTCTCCAGTTCGCTGAACCTACACGTACACAGTTGAAAGAGTAAACTATTAGTCCACGATTGTTCGCTCCTAGAGAATTTGGACACCTTATCCCATACTTTGCCACCAAAATCTCGAAACGTGTGCTGCTGCAAGGAGTCCATTTCAGGACCAACGTATAATTTCCAATCTTCCGATAGTACTGGGAGCTGTTCAGGGTCCTCCAGGTCATCTTCCGTGTTCGTGTCGTTGACAATAAGCGCAGTTCTTTGAATACCGACGCTCATTTGAATTTTGTAGAAACAGCGCTTTGGGAGATGGAAACACCCTGTGATCTTCCCTATTGTCTCTCCTTCAGCCAGCATTATTCCATTTTGTTCAACAGAGTACGTCAAACCCATTGATTTCTTTGGCATTAGATGACTCCACCACTCGATTTGACCCTTCAAAGGGAAAATACATGGCCGTAACCTGTTACCATCTTGCTACAGCATGGAGAGACGTTAGTATACCGACCATTTCAGCAATATGGTCCACTATATGGCACTCACATGGTACTTCTGGATGGCGTGGACGATGTCACCGCGGAGTGTGGTGGTCTGGAGCTCCAAGTAGCGATCTCTGACTTTGACCAGACGTGCTTTGGCGCTGTCTAACTCCTGTTCAGCTAATGATCGAAACTCATTTACTTTCCAACTTTCGATAGCTTGCATCTTTGCTTTTTTGTAATGCTCATTCGCAGGAGCAACAGCACTCTTCAAAATCTCAAACTTGCCCTCCATTGTAACTTGATTCAGTAGTTGCGTAGGGTTGATGAGGGGTTTGGGAACCTGGATTGGTATTTCACTCACTGCTTGGACTGTATCAAGTACCACACCCTGTTGCTGAAAGATGGCCTTTCCAACTATCACAGGAAGTTCATGGCGATCTTTTTCGATCGAACCAAACTGCGCCTGAGCCTCATATAGTTTTTCTTCCGCTTCTCTCAGCAACGGCAGAAAGGACGCTTCCGATCGGTGGATGATTGCCGTTCGCTTTTGAATGTTTGCGATTCGCGAGTCTAAATCGCCAAGCTGCTTCATGTAGACTGCTCGGCGCGTCACTAACGTGTGGAACTGCTGCTTTTCAAGCTCGGATGGGTCTCGTCGCGGTGGACCTGCAAGTTCCTCATTCAAATTGTCCCGCTCCGCACTTACTTGCTTAATCTCTTGAATCACGTGATCCTTTCGTTCGAGAATTGTCCTCATGTCGAGTCCCAGGTTTGTTTTCGCCTGATCCACTTGCTCCAGCTTCTCACGTAACATCGACACCTTGGACTGAATTTCCAAGAGCCCAATGCGTTTCTGCTCGTTCTCAAGGATAACCCCCGCGACGTCGAAATCGCTACCGTGTGCTCGTCTGGTTTACACATCAGAATGATGAGCATTATCTTTCGATCAAAATTAAAAATTAAAACCCACTATCTCAAGAACTACTTTGTAACCCCACGTACCAAGACCCGTACGATGTCCTCCATCTGTAGCCGAGTTCCATTCCCCGGCTCGAAAGCTGTATCGAATATCCCAATAGACGAAGTGGTCCCGGGAGGAAGCTTTGGTTGAGTGGGTTTCTCGAGGACGAGCGGCACAGGATTTCACGCTGGACAAGATGATCAGTACGGTAGTTTTGCTTTTTGTCTTACAGATACTCACTCTAACTCTTTGTGTACTTTCTCATTGTGTAGAACTTTGGGATGAAGAAGATGAAGGTGACGAAGAGGAGGAAGATGAAGATGACTTGGCAGATAAACAGGAACTTATAAAGGGTTATCAGGTGCTCGGACCTCTCGTGGATCCAGCGAAGGAAACAGTTTTACAGTTTAAAGAGACGGCAATTGAGGACGGGAAAAGGCGTTGGCTACGGCCTGGAAGTATGCAGAGCTGCCTCCATTACGACGTCGTCGATTGATGCGTCAACATGTTGCTCATGTTCATGAAATGGATGCCGAGACGCAAAAGTACTCACAGATTCATCAACGTGTTGCAGAAGAGATGAAGGATGCTCGTATTATAGAGGAGGAGCTCCGTTTTGGACTAAAGAAGCGAAATACACGCCACGCTCCTCTTCTGAACCGCTTTCAAGAGTTGAAAGCCGAAGCGAGCAGGATAGAGCAGGAAAAAGCGTTAGAAGAAATCAGGAACGTCGTCGTGAACGGATTGACAAGGCCATGAAGGAAAAACAACGTCGACAGCAGGAAAGAGCAGAAAGCGGAGAATTTGCTGGTGCAACGTCGACAGCGAAATTTGAAATTCTGGCAGAAACAACTCGTGGAAGCACGAGAATTCGCAGAGCAGCAAACGCATGAGCGAGAGCGAAAGGAGGAGTTTGACAGGAAAGTGGAGGACATGAAGAAAGAAATGCGTATGGTCGAGGAAGAGGAAAGCGTGGATGCTCAGCAGGCGTTTGAACGCCTTCAAACCACATCCTCTATTGGGATATTCGATACAGCTTTCGAGCCGGGGGAATGGAACTCGGCTACAGATGGAGGACATCGTACGGGTCTTGGTACGTGGGGTTACAAAGTAGTTCTTGAGATAGTGGGTTTTAATTTTTAATTTTGATCGAAAGATAATGCTCATCATTCTGATGTGTAAACCAGACGAGCACACGGTAGCGATTTCGACGTCGCGGGGGTTATCCTTGAGAACGAGCAGAAACGCATTGGGCTCTTGGAAATTCAGTCCAAGGTGTCGATGTTACGTGAGAAGCTGGAGCAAGTGGATCAGGCGAAAACAAACCTAGGACTCGACATGAGGACAATTCTCGAACGAAAGGATCACGTGATTCAAGAGATTAAGCAAGTAAGTGCGGGCGGGACAATTTGAATGAGGAACTTGCAGGTCCACCGCGACGAGACCCATCCGAGCTTGAAAAGCAGCAGTTCCACACGTTAGTGACGCGCCGAGCAGTCTACATGAAGCAGCTTGGCGATTTAGACTCGCGAATCGCAAACATTCAAAAGCGAACGGCAATCATCCACCGATCGGAAGCGTCCTTTCTGCCGTTGCTGAGAGAAGCGGAAGAAAAACTATATGAGGCTCAGGCGCAGTTTGGTTCGATCGAAAAGATCGCCATGAACTTCCTGTGATAGTTGGAAAGGCCATCTTTCAGCAACAGGGTGTGGTACTTGATACAGTCCAAGCAGTGAGTGAAATACCAATCAGGTTCCCAAACCCTTCACTGACCCAACGAAACTACTGAATCAAGTCACAATGGAGAGCAAGTTTGAGATTTTGAAGAGTGCTGTTGCTCTTGCGAATGAGCATTACAAAAGCAAAGATGCAAGCTATCGAAAGTTGGAAAGTAAATGAGTTTCGATCATTAGCTGAACAGGAGTTAGACAGCGCCAAAGCACGTCTGGTCAAAGTCAGAGATCGCTACTTGGAGCTCCAGACCACCACACTCCGCGGTGACATCGTCCACGCCATCCAGAAGTACCATGTGAGTGCCATATAGTGGACCATATTGCTGGAAATGGTCGGTATACTAACGTCTCTCCATGCTGTAGCAAGATGGTAACAGGTTACGGCCATGTATTTTCCCTTTGAAGGGTCAAATCGAGTGGTGGAGTCATCTAATGCCAAAGAAATCAATGGGTTTGACGTACTCTGTTGAACAAAATGGAATAATGCTGGCTGAAGGAGAGACAATAGGGAAGATCACAGGGTGTTTCCATCTCCCAAAGCGCTGTTTCTACAAAATTCAAATGAGCGTCGGTATTCAAAGAACTGCGCTTATTGTCAACGACACGAACACGGAAGATGACCTGGAGGACCCTGAACAGCTCCCAGTACTATCGGAAGATTGGAAATTATACGTTGGTCTGAAATGGACTCCTTGCAGCAGCACACGTTTCGAGATTTTGGTGGCAAAGTATGGGATAAGGTGTCCAAATTCTCTAGGAGCGAACAATCGTGGACTAATAGTTTACTCTTTCAACTGTGTACGTGTAGGTTCAGCGAACTGGAGACAACTTGACTTTTGATTTTCCAGGCATACGTCTCTGTTTTAGTTTGGAGATTTCCCATCGAGGTATCAATGACCCCAAACGCAAGTTGCATCGCTACGTGATAAACAACATGGTCAGATATGAAGAGCGATTAGAAGATTGTCGAGAAGAGGAAAACCGCGTGCGGCTTCTCCAAAGAGAGAAACACTTTGTCTCGGAGATGGTCAAGACGATGCGAATGCAGTCAAAGAAGACAAGTAGTCAGCGGGCGACAGAACTTCTACAAGAGTTGATCCAAGTGGAGAGAAGCAAAACGAAAATGTGGGACTCTACTTGCTTTCACGGCCATTTCCAGCGGTTCAAACGGGCCGAGTATGTGAACATGCTACGTGCTGAGATTAAAAAGGAGGTACGAGCTGTTGTCCGTCAACATGTTTGGTTGAATACTGACTAATCTATGCGTACACAACTACATGTAGATCGCAGTACAAATCGATTATAGCATTGCTATTCGGCAAGGAAGGGTCAGTGAAAGTGAGATGTTGGCTGCTGGCACTCCTCCGATCGTGGTTGATTCTTCGATACATGGACAGAGAAAAGAAGAGTCAAGGTGGGTTGTGCCCTTCTTACCTTCGGCTAGGTACTAGAAATTCTAACGCGTTTCGGCTGCAGGATGGAGTTTCAAGCACGAAAATCTGCGTTAATGGAACCAAAGAGACTGACAGTACAGAGGTTTCTAGGCGACTACTGCAGCTTCAAATCTCAAACTGCTATAAGCTCAATGACTATGGCTGGGGCGCACCGGAAAGAGACCATGATTGTCGGAGTTCGATATGAGTGGCGTGAAGCACGAACAAAACTCCATGTTATGCGTAAGGTTCGTACAAGTTGAGTTTGCTATCCCGCTACGCCCTTACTGACTTCATGTTAGCTATGTGGTCCTTCCTGCAACTCGGAAGACAGTGATACATGAGAAGATGGAATGGTTTCACCTGGACAACGCAAACGCAGTTTCCTTGGCTAGCTCATGTGCTAAGGCACTACGTCGTAAACGGAAGGAAGAGGCAGAAGCTCGAGTTCTCCTGGTTGCGAAAGCGAGTTGCAGCGCGGCTACCGGTGACCTTCACAGACGCCGAATGCGCTGATTTTGCCAAGGTGAAGGAGTGTTTGGCTAATGCAGCCATGTTAGCACATCCCAACCCCGACGGTATTTTATCTGTGTTCACAGATGCCTCTGCCGAGGCGTGGAGCGTCATAGTGACAGACGTGAGCAAGTGGCAAAAGGAAAAATCGATCGGCGACCAAAACCATCGGCTACTCAATGTCTGAGCGGCACATTTACTGGATCACAAGAGAATTGGAGCGTGATCGAGAAGGAGGCATTTGCAATTGTGGCAGCCTGCGATAACCTGCCACACCTCCTTCTACGACCTGCTGGGTTTCGCCTCTTCTGTGATCACAAGAACCTGATCCATGTCTTCGCTCCCGACGACACTGTGAAGAAGCACACTAGAGGGAAACTCTTGCGATGGGCTATGCGACTTGGAGAATTCCGCTACCAGCTTTATCTATCACATTGCCGGCGAGGAAAATGTATGGGCGGACATGGTGTCGCGTTAGGAAAGATTGCCAACGACAACCAGCATCCGCAGAGTGCATATTCGTGCCCAGCAACAGCAAGGTCGACTGCTGTTGCGGCCTCTCGACGATGAGGGCTTTGTGTGGCCCACCATGGCAGCCATAGCTGAAGCCCAGCGAAAATTTGGGACGAGGGACGAACGAGAGCGCCTTCTCGATGATGGTGATGGGGTTCGACGGGAGGACAAGCGGCCGTGGGTCCCCGCAGCAGACAGTAACTTGCTGCGCCGATTGTGCATCATTGCACAATGCGGCCCCCAGGGACACCGAGGGCGAGATGCCATGCTGGCACACCTTGGCCGGCTCTTCCACGTACCACATCTTCGTCAATGTGTGGACAAGTTCTTGGCGAGCTGCCTCTTATGCCATCATGTGAAAGGGGGAAGATAGTGCCAAGACCTTGGAGCGAAACGTACCGATGCAATGTGCGAAACCAAGCCTTGCACTGGGATTTTCTCTATCTGGGCGAGTCTTTCGGCAGCTTGAAGTACCTGTTAGTGCTTAAAGTTGATGCGAGTCATTACTGTGAGTTGGTCAAGTGTGAAACGCCTACATCTACGGTTGCAGCAGAAGCCATCATGGAGTGGCACAGTCGTTTTGGAATTCCACGAGTGTGGATTAGCGACCAAGGCTCTCATTTCAAAAATGAAGTGATACACGAACTCTGTACTAGACTGAAGTGCAAGCAACATTTCTCACCAGTTTACAGCCCATGGATTAATGGCTCTATTGAACGAGTCAACCGGGATAGCCTGCAGGTTCTACGGGTATTGATCCTGGACTACAAGTTAAACCACAGAGATTGGCCGAGACTGATACCACTGGTTCAGGCAAGTATTAATCACACCGCCGTACCGTCGCTGGCAGGAAAGGCTCCTTCTGAGCTCTTCACGGGTTTGGATCCTCCATCACCGTTGCAGGTCGTTTTCCTGGGCCCAGAAGTGACCCCCAGCGTGCAGTCGGCTCGAACCTCAGTTGAAATCGAGGAAAGTTTGGCACGCTTACGCAGCAGTGTGCAAGGCATGCATAGGGCAGTTGAGGAAACACGTCTCAAACAGACCCTGCTAAACAAGAAGAAGGACCGAGGAGACAACATGGTCAATTTCGATGTCGGCGACTACGTACTACGATCCATGGTGGACGAAAAAGGGCAGAACAAGCTGCTCGTCACGTGGGTTGGCCCTTACGCGGTTACCGCAACACAAGAGTACAACGTGTTCAAGGTCGATGTGCATGCCTCGCGGCTTAAATTTTTGCCGACAAGGACCTTGAAGTAACCGAGGAACTTCGAGAGCACGTGGCTGCTCAAGGCATTGTTTTCCGGGTGCACGAGCTGCTGCAACACCGGTGGAACGACTAAAGCAAGACCTATGAGATTGAAGTAGGCTGGCATGGTCTTGAATCCATAGAGGACTCGTGGGAGCCTCTAGTAGCATTGCACAAGGACGTGAGTACGTTAGTGCAAGAGTATGCGACTACTGCCAATGATCCGAAGTTGAAACGCTTTTTAGCAGATCTGCGTGAGAGTGCGAAGCGTTAATAATGCTACAATTGTTTGCCTCAATTACATTGTTAATTTGGTGGCTACAAGGATCATATTGGACTCAACTGCAACTTGGGCAAGGTGAACCCATCATGTCACTGTTTCAACATGACGTGATATGGATTGTTGAAAAACAGTCCATCAGTGATGACTATCGGTGACTCAAATGAGTCACTAATAGATGAATCAGGTCAAGTTTAATTTTGCCGAGTGGACATATTGAGCTTGGAAGGGGACTGTAGTGGGTGGCGGCATGAAAGCCCAACCATGTCCACATGATGCAGTAGAGCACGGCAAGGAATGTGGGCAACAGCATGTGGCTGCAGTTATCCACAGTGCTGTGGCCCAGGCAGCAATGAGGTTGCAGTTCGAGTGCCGCAGCCAGCGAGGTGTGGCTTGGCGAGCACAAGAGCAGCTATCACGTGCATTCGCCGACTCAACCTGGTACAAGCTATGGTAGAGAGTATCTACCAGATTGTCGTTCAGGACGCCATCACTGGGACGCTGGTGATGGCAATGTAGAGCTGCTAGTTGATGTGCATGTTTTGCTTTCTCAGTTTTACATTTACTACCAAGCCAGTAGTACAATACAGTCGGCAGAAACCTGAAGGAAGTGCCAGCTTCCCCGACTGTGTTTGTGTTATTCCGTGACCTACTACAGTATCCGGAGTTGGCATATGGATATCTTTCAGCTCCAGGTCAGCATCGCCAAAGCAGAGGGCAAAGATCCTCCAGTTCTGGATCTGTGTTAGCATGCCGAACGATGAAGAGCCATCCACATCTGGGGACACTATTTCTCGAAGAAAGTCCACTGTCACAGCTTGCAACGATACCGGAGACGACAAAAAGTGACGAAAGTGACAAAAATACTCAGCCGCACGAACCCAAATCGTTGGCGTCGTAGGAAGGCGAGACGAGTCTTGGCATTGTGGCGACTCTAGCTCCTTAATCTCTGCTTGAAGTTTGGCGATCTCGTCTTGCATCTTTTTCTTGACCTTCAGCTGCCTCTGCCGGTAGCGTGCCTGGTTCACACGACAGCGTTCTCGGTGGCGAATCTTTCTCCTCAAGGCTTCCGTGACGGCTGCAGTTTGAAGCTCAGCACTAATCGAGTGCCTCCCGGCTTTGATGGTTCAAACGAGCTGATTAGTCGTATCCAGGTCCGATGATCGAACAGACTGAAGCTTACGACACATGAGCAAACTCGTTTGATCCATCAAGTTCATTGCCGAGATCAATGTCGTCCGGGCCGGCGTTACGTCGTAACGTCCGCTTGGAGAACTTGACAGAGGCTTTAACATGGGTCTCGTGCAGGGTGTTTGGCGGCACCTGAGGCGTTGTGGTGGTTACTTGTAGAGTGGCATTTCTATGACGTGCTCCTTCTTGTTGCGAGCAGCGCATTTACGTTGAACGACGCTACCTATCACGTTGTCACTCAACGCCACATTGTTCGGTGGGTCGATGGTGTGATGGTACCGGTACATGGAGGACTGGAAAACTCAGTTGAGGTGTACGGAGGGGATTGCGAAATGAAACGAACGGAAGCAAACGATAGTCGTAAGGATGATGAAAGTACATAATATGTACACATATCATACTTGTGTACGTTTCCCAGTATTAATATACCGGGTATACTTACAGTAGTACTTGACTGTACAAACTTCGTGTGTGTTATCTTCTCTCCTCCATCCAAATTCATTTAAGAACCTGCAAAGAAGAGATGATTACTGTAGACAACGATTGTGTGACTTGAAGTTATTAATTCTTAGACTCTATAATATGTTACTGACAACCTGTCCTAATAAATAACTGTGTTTGCTAAAATTTAATACCTGTACTCTGCACAATTAACTTGGCATTGAAACGAAAATGCCTGTCCACCTCTATTACTTTATTTTATAATGATCCACGAGACTTGCTAATTAGTACAGGTTTTACAGTATTATGAGAGACTCTCTGACAGCCATTTCATGTACATATTATGTTCATGTAGTTGGCAGTTAACTCATGCTTCGTTTTTGCAAATGGATGCAAAACGTCACTGAGACATTCATCCCATCACAAAAAATCAAAAGAAGGCCACGTTACAATGTTGCATAGACGTACGATTGCGTATATGCGGTAACGTCTAATAAACACTGCCACGTAAACATTTTACAGTAATCTGCTTCCTCAGCGAACACCCCATACTAAATCAAATCATATGGACGTACATATAGGAATACGATACAGAGAAGTACGTTACAGAGAAGGCTTTCAAATAAAAATGCTTACGTTCTTTTTTATACCAGGTGTTCGCTGAGGAAGCAGATCACTGTACTTCGATGTATAGGCGATCGCTCGAGCTTGCAGCTGCAACATCCAACGTCATGGAGATGCGTGGATGTTACTCAGTCAGCTGATTGCATTTGGAGCGACGCTCGTGGACAGAAGAGTGCCACAAGATCTCTAGCTCGATCCCGCGTGGTATTGAGGCGTTGAAGTTACCTATTCATGTGTATATAGGGATAAATGCGGCTGGACGTAGCGCAAGTTGAAGAAGAAACCCAAGGAGAGCACACTAAGAAGAAGTCGCGAACCAGCACCAACTTTATCTCTTTAATGTCATTCACTTTCCTATCTGCATCTTATCGACACTACTGCGAAGACCACACCTTTCAGGTTATGAGCCCAAAGTCGCAAGGCCCCAACGAGATCCTGCGGGATGATAACTACTTCCTATGGGAGTTCAGTGCTAGGATGGCATTGGCGCGAAAAGACTTGCTGGACCACTTCGACCTCAAGTCTGACCAAGGGGCGCAACGTGATACCCCCGCATGGAAAGCCGCAGACATGAAAGCTCTTAGAGTACTGGTGAAGATTCTTGGACCGACTAACCAGACTATGGTCCGCGACGCCACTTCAGCAGTTCAGGCGTGTGGGGTACTCCGAGAATTCTCCGTAAAGCAGAGTCTGCGTGTGCAACTGCGCAAAGAACTGCACGATTTTGGGATGGCTGCTGGAAGCAACCTTATGGATCACCTTATGTATTTTGACGACATCTGCCTGCGACTCACTGCGGTGAGAGACGCCTTAGCCGAGGCCGAGCGAATTGTCATACTTCTCGGAAGCCTGCCTCAAGAATACGACGGCATGATCAAAATTGTCGAAGCTCACCGCAACGTGTCGCTGTTGGAAGCAAAATAGATGTTGCGCCGTGAGTTCACCTCATTGCAAAAGCGTGAGAAGGTTGAGACCGCTTTTCAAGCATCGGACCAAGCCCGTCGTGGAGGTGATCCCTGCGGGGGTCGAGGGAATAGACGATGGCGCAGCAATGGTGGTGGCCGCGGCCGCGGAGGTTGTGGCGGAAATGGCGGTCGTCATGGTCGCAGCACTAATGGAGGCCGTGGAGGGGCTAAATGTTTCCGCAGTAAGTGTTTCGAATGCGACAAGACAAACCACAAACGTGCGGATTGTCCTCAGCTGAATAGCCAAGACGGTAGCGAGGGATTTTTGTTTTCCGCCGCAGAGGCGTTTACGAGCTCGTGGCTGCTTGATAGCGGCGCTAGCTCGCACATGACGGGTGACCTGGATGACTTCTTGGAAATGGAGGAGTTAGCGCGGTCACTGACGATTACAGTCGCCAACGGTGAGCGACTGCCAGCTAGAGCAAAGGGCATTGTGAAGTATGTACTTGACAACAGCAAGTCCGTTTGCTTGACAGAGGTACTGTACATTCCTGGTATCAGTCGAAAGTTGATCTCGGTATCTGCCTTGGCTGCAAAAGGCGTATAGCTCTCATTCGGGTATGACGAGTGTGTGATATCACTGGATGAACAGATCGTATCACGAGTGAAAAAGGAGGGACGCTTGTATATCCGGAGTATTGCTGCTCAAAAGCAGAGTGCTAATGACACAGCAGTCGCTGCCTCAAGTGTGATCAACCCTGATGCCAATGTGTGGCATGCTCGGTTGGGGCACATCCCCGCCGCACGGATGAATCAAGCCTCGAATGCAGTTAACGGAGTGCCTCGATTTCCTGCACAAGAATTTGAAGACAGTCCGTGCACTGGATGTGCCTGCGGTAAACTAGTGGTGAAAGGATTTTCCCGACAGTCTGGAAGCCAGGTAAAGTCAAGCGGACCTCTGCAGATCGTTTATAGTGATGTGATGAGACCAATGAACCCGCAGTCACGAGGTGGAGCGAAGTATGTGATGTGTTTTGTCGACGCTTTCTCACGATTTGTGTGTACCTATACGATGAAGGCAAAGAGCAAAGTTCCTGCCAAGTTTGCAGAGTTCAAGAACCTGCTTGAAAACCAGACCCAGCACCGCATTAAAGCCATTCGGGGCGACAATGTCGGGGAGTACACCTCAAAGAGGTTTGCATCGTTCTGTTCTTCTCATGGCATATCTTGTCATACATCTGCACTGCATACACTGCAGCAAAGTGGCCTGACAGAAAGGATGAATCGGAGCATCGTCAAAATGGCCCGTTCAATGCTACACTATCAACAACTAAGCAAGAGCTGGTGGGGTGAGGCGATTATGACGGCAGTTTATCTGGTTAACCGCCTCCCAAACACTGCTCGAGGTGACATGACTCCGTACCAGTTGATCCATGGAGTCAAGCCCGACTTGAGTCATTTACGCGTGTTCGGATCACGGGGGTTCGTGCATGTAGACAAGTCCCGGCTTTTAAATGGGACAGTAAGGCGCACAGCTGTATCTTCCTTGGGTATACACCCGGCTCCAAAGCCTATCGTGTCTGGGATGAAGAAGATCAGCGACTTGTTACGTCACCGACGGTTCGGCTTGATGGACGAGGTGCCTCTCCGCACAGGGAAATGCACGATTTCACTGACGTGACCGCTCCATACATGCACGATGATGACATAAATGTTTCGCGTGGATTATCCAGAGTAGTTGAACCTACAGCGCAAAACACCCCACAAGTTGAGGACACGGACATGGAAGAAGCTCCTGTTGATATGGATGAATATCATCAATTCTCCGACTATACTGGTGCTGACTATATAAAATATTGGCCAATCGGATGGCGATCTGAAGAAGAGTACAAATATCAACCAATTAGAAAACGTAGTTCGTATATTTTAGTCCAATCAGAGAGAGATTTGGCTGAATGAATGTGTCTATCGACAGCTCCGACATATCCTGTCGGAGGGAACAGCAAACTTATTGATATACCCCTACAAATCCCCAGTCATTCGAATATTTCCTGAATATCCCGCAAGCTCCGACATCTCCGACCCCAAGACGAGTCTAAACGACCTAGCACCTGCCAAGACGAAACGAGCTCGCGAAAGCGCATCGCGCTCATTTCTCAAGTACCTCGGCGAAGAAAACGGTAGCTGGGCGTACCTGGAGTCGTGCATGCTGCGTGAGAGCGCTCCACTCATTCTGGCTGCTGTGGTCGACAAATTCGGTATGCACCTCGCGTTCAAGGAAGGTCGCAAAGGACAGCTTCTTGCTCGGCACTCGGTCATGCAGTACTACCGACAGGCCAAGAACTGGCTGCTGGACCAATTTCCCCTGCATCGAGGGGCGGTTGAAAGGGAGTTGCTGAAGAAAGGACAAGTGCTGGAGCGCTACTGCACGAAGCACGAGTCTGGAGTGTTTGTTAACAAGGCCCCGCATGTACGAAGAAGGCACTCAAGCCAATGATGTCGCATCTGTATTCGACTGCTGGTACTGCTGCCGATTATCAAGACGCAGCACTGGTGTGCTTACTCTGGTTCCTCTTCGGTCGTGCGTCGGACCTCACGATGCTTCGGAAGGCAAACTTGTCCATCTGGTCTGGAAATATCTTCTTCGTGCGTTTTATCCGGATGAAGACTTCTGAAGAACAAGGCCTATCGCTTTTTCCGGACGAAGATTTTGCCACGTGCCCACTCCTTGCAATTGCGCTTGCCTTGGCTTCGCAGTCATCACCGACGCTGTCGCTGTTGAGTCAGCTACCTGAACAGCAGTCAACTTCTCCGGCCGTCCTGACGCCGACAACTCCTCTCATCGACTTGATTGACCACCCGGATGACATGGCCGCTCTGCAAGGCAGTACCATTCGCTCTGACCAAGACAAGATCAACGAGACGTGTCCAGGGATTCACAGCTACGTCAACCGCGTTCTTGATCGAATCACCAAGCCAGCCGGCGTGTTGGAGCGGTTGACGTCTCACTCATTCCGTCGAGGTGGAGCGCAGCACGCCAATGGGGTTGGTATGTGTGTTCAGTGGATCTTCGACCGAGGAGTTTGGAACATGACAGCAACAAACAAGGCGTTTGCCTACGTCTTCAATACGCCATCCGAAGACCACAAAGTAGCCCGTGTTTTGAGAAGTCGCCATCCCGACAAAGAAGTCTTCCTCCAATCCCTGGATAGCTTTGACTCCGACACACAGATGAAGATTCGCACCGTCTCCGCGGCCCTGTTCTCAGCTTCCACCTGCCTAGAAGCTGCACAATTCAACCCGTACTGGACACACTGATGGCATACCTGTTGCGGCACTACCCATGCGTAAAGGGTGTCAATCCAGGCGGCTTGGCAATCCAGCGACTCGAATCTTGCGCCGTTGAAAATGGCTTCACCGCTAACACTTTGCTTGCGTGGTCGTCGCACCTGACATTTGATCGGAAGGCCAGCGACACTGAAGAACTAACAAAATCCCAATCCGCAACAACGGACATCACGAAGCACCCAGTGGTTGTTCCTCAAACTGCGTTGATTGAGCAATTAATCCAAGTCAACCAAAAACTTGACGCCCGGATGGCTATAATGGAGGCTAAGGTCTACAACACACCGCAATAAACAACACTAACAAAGGTTAGAAGAGAGATACCAAGCACCAGCGAGCACCCTGTCAAGAGAAAACGTACCGCTTCAGCGCCAACAAACCTGAGAGACGTCTGGTTCACGTGGAGCACTGTCGACGGTGCTACCAAGCACGTGAGGTCCACCGCCAAACTAGTAGTCGCCTTCATGAAGTTGTTTCTTGCGGACGGGTTCCAGCTAGATGAACCGTCTCCACGCTACCGAGACGACGTCCTAGAGGCCGGCACGAAGGCTGAGAACGAGGTTCTTTCCTTTCTTCGGCAGCGCAACATCACAGCCCGCGGAAGTCAGAACGTACTCAAGAACCTGCGGAAGCTGCACAAGACCGGCCTCCTGAACAGCCATGTCCGACGCTATCATCAGCTTCAGGCTTCTGGCCGCATTTTCGACCCTGCACCTCGACACACAACCGACATCATCACTATAGAAACTGTCCCTTAACATTAATGCATATTACCTTCCATTGAGAACCAGTCATTGATTCACAAGATCATTGACAGATTTCTGTTCGCTCATTCTGAAATTCACACCCGGGAGCAACAGCCACAACACCATGGCAGCACTCAAGCCGACGAAGAACCCTGTCAGTTCCGCGAAAGAGTTTCGGCTGCTCTGTGTTGCTGCGCTCAAGACGTACAAGTTCCACGTTAGTGACAAGGCCATCCGACACCTGCGACTCACCATGAACACGACCGTCGCTACTTCAAGTCATCTGCCAGAAGCCATCCAAGTAATCTTTGCGTCCCTCGCAGAGAGAAGCAAGCGCCGCATCGACCTTGAGGACATCCGCGAGTGGATCGCCGCTCCGATCCCTGCTGCTGAAACCGACTCTGCTTCTGACGTCGAAGCCGAGTGGATCGCTGACGCAGATCAAGCGGCTGACGTGCTGCACTCCGTTCGCAAGGTTCTTGACCGCAAGCGCATAGACCGCATGACGTACTACCTTGTGGACTGGGAGCCGACGTGGGAACCGCGCAAGCACGTGGGTCAGACGATCATCGCCAAATTCGAGAGGGAGCGTCGGGCGCAAGACCTACATCGATTACGAGGCTGTGGAAGACAACTCGCTCAACAAAACCGAACGCTAAAGCAATAAGAGCTAATACAGTGTGTATTACAGGCTTAGACAATAACATGTTGCAAGCTATGAATTGGTAGCACCGTTCAGAACACCAAGCTTAGCCTCCTTTCGGAACAGCAAGGTTAACCTCGTTACAGAGTATGCTTTTAAGCAGACACAGAGCAAGCACACCTTGCACAAATAGCAAAGGCTGCAGCCGATAAGCATACATACAAACATGAACACTAGGCCTGGCAAGAGCCACTGGCACTCGGTCGGCAAGAAAGGGAGACAGGACTTGTTCGGGAGAAGAAAAAGAGAGAATGGCGTGGAATATAAAGCAGCGGGGCTGAGAGCTTCTCCAGGCCACTAGTTCACAATTAACCTCGTTTTTGAGGTTGTATCCACTTCCGTCTCGCTAACCAACCGCTCCTTAAGGTAATTACGCGTAAAAAGTCTGTAAAAATCCGATTTTGGGTCAGTGGCGTCACTTGCCAATCTGCAACGGCAAGTGAGCATGTCTCCGTAGCGATTTTGTGTAGAAAAACATGCATTTTAATAAAACGCCGTTTTCTCGGTCCACAGGCCGTTTCAGGCCCTCATACTCCGCCTACAATTTGTAGTATAAACGGCCCTCTGGCAGGAAAACACATCTTACTTTAGATCCTTCGCATGTTTTTACATATCTCTGTGTCGAACACAAATTTCTGTACAATCTATGTCAGCGTCGGAGCGAGTCGGCGGTCGGAGGTTTTACGATATGGATGTTGACGATGTTGGTCCTCAGTCGAACGATCAGCTGTCAATATATCGAAAATCTTCCGACAGAGAACTGACATTGCAACCAGAAGTTCAATTACACGGTGTGCCAGAATTGCCTCTCTTAAATCCAACGCGTCACATTATGCCAGTGGTATTAGAGCAGGGGGAGAATCCCATCATAGTCTTTCGTGACGCCCGTGCGCGAGGTCGTACAAACTACCAGGCACCCCGAATTTTACCAAGCTCCCCGTTACTACAGCAGCTACAACGTGAACCTCTCGCTCTGCCACCGCCGGAACAACATTCGAGCGCACAACATCGGTTACTTGAGGCACCAGAGCTGGTAGGCTCTCCAACATCTTCAATTCTCTCGAGTGATACTGGAGAACCTGACCCTAAGCGGCCCAGGACCGATGATGACTATGAGGTAGCGTTGTCCGCTGTGGATGTTCTGTAGAGTTATGGCGAAGCCATGGCATCGCCTGACGCGCCTCGCTGGAAAGAAGCAATTCGGGCTGAAATACGTGCCCTATTCAGAACAATACCTGGGATCTCGTGCGCAGACCACCAGGCGTCAAGGTCATCGGCTTCAAATTGGTGTTCGCTCTGAACCACGACGAGCACGGAAATGTGACAAGGTTCAAAGCTCGGATCGTAGCGCTTGGATTTCTACAAATTTTCGGTGTGGATTATTCCGAAACCTACGCTCCAGTTGCAAGTCTTGCAGCAATTCGTGTTTTCTTGGCTGTATGGTGCCAGCTCGGGTACCAGATACATCAATTTGACATCGAAACCGCATTTCTCAACGGTACCCTCGAGGAAGAGGTGCATATGAAAGTACCCCACGGAAATAATGTTGGCGACGAAATGGTCTGCCAGCTACGAAAAAGTCTCTAAGGCTTAAGGCAAGCCGGTGCTGTGTGGTACAAGACGATTCGTCAAGTCTTCTTGAAAGCCGGATTTTAACAGTGTCTCTCAGACCAGTGTCGCTCAGACCAGTGTCTCTTTGTTCGCGATAGCCTACATGGGCCAGTGTTCGTGATTTTATACGTCGACGATTTCCTTGATGGATGCAGCAATGTAGCGGAAGTGACTCACGTGGAAAGGGTCATGCACTTCAAGGTCAAATCACTTGGCGACACGAAGTTTATCCTCGGGATGGAAGTACAGTACAATCGAGAGGAAGGACAACACGCTATGGCACATGCGACGCAGGAAATTGTTTGGCTCCGACAACTCTTTGGAGAGATGGGTTTCATGAAATTACCATCGTCTTCTGTCTTTGTTGTCAACGAAGCCGCAATTTGAACCAACCAACCAAAGTGGTGTGTCCAGAGCAAAACACATAGACTTACGACGCCATTTTATCCGAGATCATGAGGCTCGTGGCGACATCGACATTCAGCATGTACCGTCTGTCTCACAAGAAGCTGACTTTCTCACCAAGGCGCTGCCCACGCCCTAGTTCGTGAATCTCACCAAGATGTGCGGGCTGGTGATGCATGCACCTTGAGGGGAGTATTGGCGATCGCTCGAGCTTGCAGCTGCAACATCCAACGTCATGGAGATGCGTGGATGTTACTTAGTCAGCTGATTGCATTTGGAGCGACGCTCGTGGACAGAAGAGTGCCACAAGATCTCTAGCTCGATCCCGCGTGGTATTGAGGCGTTGAAGTTACCTATTCATGTGTATATAGGGATAAATGCGGCTGGACGTAGCGCAAGTTGAAGAAGAACCCCAAGGAGAGCACACTAAGAAGAAGTCGCGAACCAGCACCAACTTTATCTCTTTAATGTCATTCACTTTCCTATCTGCATCTTATCGACACTACTGCGAAGACCACATCTTTCACGAAGAACCGGTATTCTCTAAAATCTATCCCAGAATTAAGAAGCCATCCGAATGATGTGGTATAATGCGTCCTTTAATCTATCCCAAAGTGTCCTTAATATCCTAAAGAGCTTGGAAATACGGGTTCTGTCATGCATGATCCCACCTGGCAATCACATGAGGCGGCCACTCGCGCGTTGGCACTCGCCTGTGGACTTTTCGACGGCGCTGCGGCGGGGGGCACCCCGCTTCGCGTCCTCCCCACGACCTTACTTCTTACGCTAAGTCCTCGGCTTCGTCTAGGTGCGGTGACTAGGAAAGTAATATCTAGCTGACAGGGCAAATACTCCGGCCCATCGCGGACCTCCGCCTCGCTGCGGTTGCAAACGGTGTCAATGAGGCCTCATAAAGAAATAATGATTTTAGGATAATTTGACACTTTAGGACAGAATATAGGACGCATTCTATCCTACCGAATATAGTTTAATTTATAAAAGACTCTTATTACATGTACAAACGAACGGTTTGTACGGTGATAAGACACGCTAAAAGGGTACAATCTGGACCAACTGGAAACACAATATGGTGTGTAGTATACAAGAGGAGACAAACCGTATAAACAAGCACATGAAACGTAAATAAATGACAGCTTGGGATTCCACAATTACGCCAAAATTAGCACTCCCACTCCGCTCGTGAGGGCAGTTGGGACCGCGGGTTGACCGGGCTATCATCGTGAAGTGACGTGGAGCATGAGTGTATTGAAGACGTCGCGTTGAAGTGGTTATCTACCTAAAAACGCGTATTTCAACCCTACGTCCACTCTCGACCTCCAGCGAAGTCTTTGAAAAGATATTTGAAAGCGGGGCTAATCCAGCACGGTGCGTATCAGGAATGGCATGGACACACCGCGTAATTGACATTCAAAGGAAACGGCGACATTATACGCCTGATTGTAATCTTTCGTGCTATCGTGGGGACAACTTCATTCACTTGTGTCTCCAGAGCCAAGTAGTTGTTCTTGCTTTATACATCGTCGACAATACGGATCACCCAGTCGAGATAATTTCAAACAACAGCGCACCAGTGCGATCCGATCCACATTGGCATTAGTACGATCTGATTATTTTGCTTTCTAAAAGCTCCGTCGACTATATTAACTAGATGGAGCTCGTGGCGACGTCGATGACACCTTCATCTCGAATTCGCCGCCGCGTGGTGAAGTTCTGGAACCCAACTCGGCAGATTGATTGGTTATATGTGGTCACACAGCGACTTGCTTTCACTTGGAAGTCTTGGCGAGTGTGATTGTACATCATCGTGGTTGTGAAAGAGACATTGTACAATGCACTGCAGAAGATGTGAAACCGACCGCCACCACCGCGCTCATGGTGATCGCGTGCGTGCAGTCGAACTTTTTGTAGTATCGACCAATCCTTTCCGGGAGTAGTAGTTCATACCCCTGTTCTTCATCGTTTTGTTCCGCGTCTCTGAGGAGCGGACCCTAAACAGTTGGCTTGGAGTTCGCTGTTACGCGTATAAGAATGTCTCGAACGCCTCCCAGCTCTCATGCCATACGTAGCGAACGGCCGGGAGCTCACATAGTACAGCTGTCGTATCCTCTTAACTCGAGGACTGCTCTCCAGACCAGTTTAGTAGCATATATACATCCTTTTACAGACAAACGGAAAAATTGGGGGCGGATTATTTGTAAGGCATCTGCGGCTATTTTAAGGGATGCCGGATAAATTGTGAGTCCGAGTTTCCATGCAAAGTGTTTCTGGTATTTGGGAGTTATATAGGTTTATGTATCTTTTCCTACACTAAATATGTATTATGCGCACAGCTGCCGATCCACTCTTGTGCGTTTAGCTCAGCACGATGATGGGACCCATTTGAAAGGAGTATTTGATAGCCCTCGCTAAATGTTCAATATCCAACGGCGTCACCTCCTCAAAATTCCCGTACTCAATGTTCCAGTACCGCTTGCCACCCCGACTGAACGGCGGTTTAATTTCACCAGCATGGTTGGTCTCCGTAACTTCTCCCTCGTCATCGGTTGTTGTCTTGACTCTGAATATGCATCAATTGATCACGCTAGTCGGATTGTCCACCAACCTTTGATTTTGATAAATGCATCAACGGAATACTGAGATTTTTGTGTCCCATCACGGTCAAGGCACCTCGTTTTCTTTCGAGGTCGTCCTGGTGGTTTCCGAGCAGGTAGACTTTGGAGCATCACCCGCAAAATCCAGTGAGCTCACAAGACGTAGACACATCAATACGTCCGCGCAGATCTATCCCGTTTGGTAGAATCTCTTGCAGTCACTATGCTTATTGTTTCAGTTTCTGCGACGCTCCACGACGAAGTGTTCCAGTATTTTTCAAAAGGGATTCGCCCACGCCCTTCACCATATGGAGTGACAAATAGCGTACTCGAATGTTTTCAACCTTTGCTTTTCGCTTGAGTACACCACAAAGAGAGGCTTTGTAGGTCTTGGCTCTGTTTATGTTCACCTTCACCCCGTGCAGGTTGTCGTCCCGTATCACATAGTAGTCGGCGTTGAAGTAGTTCTCCTGAATGCCCGTCATGACTTGCGGCGGTGTGTTGGAAAGGGGTTATCAAACTCGCATATACCCACAACTTCAGCACCAACTGGGACTGAGGCAAAGTGTCGAATTGGCCCCGAACCGATATCCATAGAACACTCAACTAAAAGTTGGTTAATGCTAGGATGTGGTCGCGGAGATGACATACGGCCGTTTCCTTGATTACTCGTTGGTGTGGCTCGATAGAGTGTTGGTTTGGAACCACACCTGCGGTGTCACTGCCCGTATAGTACTATAGATCCCACAGATCTGTTAAATATTCGTATTCGGGTTCGCCCAATGTCGACCAGTTTTCAGTCACAAGTTTGGACAAGATCGCAAACTGTTAGTCACACCGTTCCTCGCTCATATACTCGCGTTGCGGCTTTACGATATCGATATATCGTTCGGCGTCTAACACCAGTCGCGTTTGTTGTCGTGTCTTGCGATACAAGTGTGGTCTGCAATTTAAAAGCTTAGTATCAGACCAAACTTGGCGAAACCCATTTGCAATCGCTTGAGAGTGATCCAATGACCCAATGCGAAGTTCGAGTGTACCGCCAAAAACCTCCTTGCAGCGGACCTTGCACACATTGAAAAGTTTGGCATACGCAAAAGCGGTTTCCGTGCGAAAAACATGAACGCCATCGGGTAGAACTTTAGCTGGTATTTGTGCAACGCTGTGTGTCGTAGACTAAACGTTCCGAATGACACAAGCGTTCACCCTCCAAAGTGAAGCGTGCATATTCCATCAGTCACACTCAAAACGTTCATTTGAGCGCCTAACATAGACCGCTGTCCAAGCATTGGTCGCGTAGCTGTCCAAAACAGTCGCCTTGACGTGAAGGCAATACCAATAGAAAGATCTCAGCTGTATACCTTATAAGTGAAGCAGTCGAGCACGATCAGTTCAGGCTGATAGTTGAAAGATTCATCACAAATTCGCACCGCATCCTTTTCCACACTGGATGGCATGTCCTGGAAAATTCTTTCTTGGTCGTGCATATTCGAGGTGAAGCCCACTCCATCATGTCAGCTTACGTAGTTATATCAAACTAATCTCGCTTTCAGAGCTTGTTGAGGCCTGCTTTCGAGCTGGCTCGCAGTTGGAAGAAGTGATAGAAGTTCAGCCGAATCCTTGTACCGGACCTGTAAAGTGGTCAGACACTTTTAGGCCCCTGTACTCCGGGAAGTAGGTTGTCAATCTTAGACAACATCGTTTTGTGAATTCCAGTTCTCTGGGAGCTCGATGGTACTGAAAACGCGGTTTGTGCGCTGGCCCTCGATAAAACGTACTACCCATTGCTTTCTTTGTTGATCTTCGCCACTGCGGTGCAATCAAGGTGAGAAGTACCGGTCAGAATGGTGATAAACCTCCAGTTGTGAAGCATCGAAAAGCGTGCATTCGCGATACCGTCGAGAACTGCACGTGCTTCTTCCATGTTAGCGAACCGGATAGGGTGATCTATGAAAACCACATCAATCTCGCCTTCATGAAGTTGTGTGATGGAGGTTGTGTGGCGAAGCTGCTTCACGAAAATTGCTGACGCGGTCGAAGTTTGCGCACGGTACGTCCGGCCTGCCGACTGTCGGAGGGGGTACTCCGTTGATCTGGCGCGATCGAAACCTTGTAGTCACCTTGTGTACCCGACGGCTGGGCGGGTTACGCTCTTCCGGTGTTCGCGAAGATGTTCAGTGGTGCCCAAGGCGGAGGTTGGAGCTTGGTTGCTCCTTCCGGGGTCTGGGTGGGTCGGGTATTCTTCACGCGGTCGTCGGTGTGCTGCGATCGAGTCTTGATTCAAGCCGATCGCGTGGGGTGTATCCTTTTCTTGTGCTGTTGTAGCCCTTTCCGTTGCTTGCCGCCTCCTCTTGGCGGGACCTTGTGGTAAGATTGATGTGTGAGCGTACCCTGGCCGCGCTATCCAGGTGTAAGTCGTGTTCTTGGTTGACGTGGCGAGTTCTTCTTCGGGTAGGCCAATGTATCTCCTTCCCCGTAGTCTAGAAAACACTTGCGTCTTGCAAGGCAAATCGGAATCTATTATACCAAAGTAAAGGTCCTAAAGATCTCGGCCTATCTCGCTCCCTCCGTATTCCGCTTGCATGCCTCCTGATTGCACACCGTAGCTTGAACTTGCTATCGTGTACCAAAAGTGCGGTACTTGTGTCGAAATGATCGTGCCGGTTTACCCACGTGTGCCGAAACAATCATTCCATATACCCAAATGATCACACGATACCTGATCGACCTGTACCAAAATTTGGTACAGGACGATCCGATCGACACGTACCCAAATTATGGTACACTTGTTAGGTACGAAAATCCAGTCGGATATAATCGGACTTCAACCACAACCCTCCACAAATCAGCACGCTGATCCTTTGCGATCTCCCCTCAGACGTCCGATCTTAGCGACCCACTTCACGTCAACCGCCTCCTGCCCTGAGGTCTGCCGGGCAGCGGCCAAACTCAGTGCACACAATCATTTTCTCGTGGCTGGGTGCGTTTTCTCATTTGATCTCAGTGCACACTTTTACTTTCTCTCCGCCCGCCGAACCTGATCGCCCGCCGAGACGTCAGCCACAGCATGGCCGAGACGACTGGATCGGCTCCCGACGTACCTAGCCGTCTGGGAGTCAGCATGGACGTGCCACCTGCGACCTCCCACGACAACAAACCCCTACATCTATCGGCATGCGGAGCGCTTTGGTTTCCAGCGACGGTCCGACTAGCGTAAAGCTCGACGAGGCGCCACGTACCCCGGTTGTGCCTACGTTTGTAATACTCCCAATTTGGATGGCGACAGTGTACGGACGCATCTTACGGCACTCTCATCGCTGTTGGTGCGGGTTGAATCACAGGCCAGCTTGGTGGAGGATCACGCCATACTTCAACGCACTTACCGGGATCAAGTGGCTCGTGCTGATCGTTTGAGGCCGACCTGGACGCGGCATTAGCATTGGCATCCCCGTATGTCGTGTATTGCCAACGGCAATACGAAATTCTTCATCGTGAGGTAGAGGCGATGCGCGATCAGCTACGCGTCACTCACGCCGTCTACGCCGAAGAACTTACACTCGTACAAGCAGTAGTCGACGATCTCACGCGGCAATTAGCGAAACCGTCAGCTGTTAGACGTGCCTACCCGGGGCTAGGACGTCGCCTTTTGTCGCTGCAGGATGAATTAGCTCGAGCAATCACTGATCGTGGTCAAGCCAATCGCAGCCTGGAACAGGCTCAAAGCAGCATCCGCGCTTTCGAATCGGCCCAGCAAGCTTTTGACGAGGCTGCGACTCGCCTACGCAATCAGAGTACACTGTAAGAGCGGCGCTTGACGGACCAGATGACCCATCAATCCGTTCGATCCCAACGTCAGCTAGATCGCATCAATACTGAACTTGATCGAGCTCGTGACCGGGCAGATACCGCTGAGGCGACATTTCGGTCAGCCGATCACAACTTGCAACGAGTCGTCGCCGAGAGAGATCGTGCTCGCACCACTCTTCGCGATGCGCGTAAGTCATCTCCGTACCTCTGTTGCGGATGTTGGTGACGATTCTGACGTTGTTCGTGTTTGTTGTTCGCCAGAGACACAAATTAGTAACGCACGAGCTTCAATTGCCCGTCTGGAGAGCGACGCGAGCCAATGGCAATCAGATCGTTCACGTGTTCGTACCCTGGAAAACGAGAACAACTCCCTCCGATCCGGTTTGACGACATTGCAAGCCCCCGTTCGGCGTTATAGAGAGCGCGAGATCGCGTCTTGCGAGATCGCGATGTCCTTCGAGACCGTGTGGCTGGGCTGATATCGTTCGTACCGCCCGGATATGTCACTTCTGTTTCCAGCGCTACAGCGGCCACACCCAATGCGAGTCCAAAACGTCCCTGTGGGACTTCGCCCGCCAAATCGCCTCGTAGTCGCCAGAGACAACGGTCTCTATGGCGCCGCCCCAATCAGCGTTCGTCGAATAAGGCTGATCGACGCCCGCGTAGTCGCAGCAGGATGTCTACCGATGCGGGGCCGCCCGACAACCATTGTACTTCCCCACCCAGCCGGTCGCCACCCGCCAACGTCCGACGCCCTCGACCACCCTCTCTATCAACACCATCAAGGTCGGAAACACGGCAGATTTGCGGGAACAATCGGTCATATCGCCGGGAAAGTCACGATAGTATGTCCGATGTTAACATCCGTCGAAATAGGTTCGAGCTAGACCCGCTGCTTCTGATAGCGATGGAAGCGTGACCAGCCAGCCTCGAGGTCACCGGAATGTGCTCTTGACTCCCGCGGCCTTTGTGCAGCTTGACAAACAACAGTTCCCGGGATGAATGGTTGCCCGGATATCGAAATCGTGTTCGTCGGGAGCCAGAAGATGTCGCCCCGTGGTCAGCTAGGTCCCTCAGCTACATCAGCATCCTTGAGTTGGACGTTAATCTGCTCTTCGATCACTTTGCTCAACCCCAGAACTGGGTATTTCCGTCGCATGGTCGATCACCTCGGTGTGATACGTGGTCCCCGAGCTGATCACCGAAGCTAATATTTTATCCAAGTACGCCACCACACCGTGGAACGCTCTCAACGCCGTAGTGACGCCGCTGTCCTTCTCCCGTACTGGTTGGTTCGACGAGATCGCGCGGAAATATTGGGAAATTGAGAACGAGCACAGGCAGACCTAGTGGGAGGCGACCCATGCTTTCACGATCAGTTCCGAGCTTCGTAAAACTGATACCTTCATGGCAAAGTTCTGGGAGGATCGTAAGCAGAGACGATCTTGCTACGGTGCCGTCTGGAAATGCTTCATCAAACAGGTTCTGTCTGGGATTATTGCTGGACACTGCGATCTGGATATTTTACCCCTTTTTCTGCATTACCCTCGGGTTCGCGAGAAACGCATGTGGTATCCACGCCTCGGCCGCAACCCGCCACCAGGCAAACTGGTGGAGGCCTTACATGCGATCGATGTGGCCGAGCCTTGGCGAAATCAGTTTCGTAACAACATCCAAGAACATCCCGGCTCCCAACTTCCGCGCCTCGTCCGCAAATTCTTCCCTGTGCCGACGCATGAGTAGGGAGGTCCCGCTAAACAGCTTAGTCATCAAACTCACTTCTCTCTCGTTTTCCTCCGGCTCATCCGGCTCCTTGCTTATCGAACATTCGGTGCTCTGGACTGGGTGGCTCTGCCCCCAGTCTCTACATCACTTCACAAAAACCTCCCCGCATATCTATTTTTATCTCATCCGCAACAGCCAACCTGTTACGAACGCTCCTCTCCCGCCTCGTGCGACTGCATGACACCAAAGCGACTGCGTTTGGTCATCCCACGCTCGTACTCACGCAGCAGGGCTCCACAGTTCAGATCGGCCTCATCGACCCACGAAGGGTTGTCGAAGCCTTTCCAATATACTTGGAATACTCGATGAACGCGGCCGTAGCGCGTCCGTCGACCAGATCGCATTCCTATGATCTTCCCACTTCCTATTCACCTTCTTCGAGACGTCCTTCCCAGCTATCTTCTGGCAGGATCGCTTCATCAAAATCGAAACGATCTCCTTCGTCCACGGTCAACTTCAACGTCGGGCGATCTGGGAGACTCCGCACTGGCTTCAATTTAGATACGTGGACGACTGAAAACAGGCGATACTCCGTGTCATTGATCTCCAGCCTCGCCGCGTGATTCCTAATCATCTCGATCACCCGAAACGGGCCGTGCCACATGTGAGCCAACTTACGCACATAACCTTCTTTCACCCGGTCCAAATACAACCAGACTTGTGCGCGAGCTGTGATCTCGTGTGGCCGGAGCTCCTCGTTGTGCTCGTCTACCCGCGATCGGATCGCGGCTCGAAGTCGCTCTTTCACCTGTTCTCTAGCGCGTTGATAGTGACTCTGTACGTGATATCTTCACTGTCGCGGTTCGCGATCGCGACGTCGCATATTTCCGAGTGGCAACGCAGCTTCCATCCGTGGATAAAATAGAATGGCGTGTCCGCGCGCACGCGATCTTGGGCCGTGTTTAGTGCAAACGTTAGTCGTTCGGCATACTCATCCCAGTCCTGTTGATTCACATTCGCGACATACATCTTAAGAGCGCGAGTCAGCGTCTGCACCATTCTTATCGCTATCCCGTTTGCTTGAGGCATACACGCCATCGTAGCCCTCTGTTTTTGTCCCACAATCCGGTTGAATGCGCGAAAGAAATCAGACATAAACCCGGGTTCTCTGTCGTGCCGGATGGCTTCAATGTCTCCAAACCGACGGAACACGCATTCTTCGTAATTCTCCGCGATCGTCTGGGCTGTCCTCGACGCGCTTGCTTTTGCGATCACGTATCCCGAGAATAAGTCGACCCATATCAACAGCTCCGTATTGTCCTTGAACGACTTCGGCAGCGACGGAATGTGGTCCATCGCGACCATCTGGAATGGGTACGTGGCCTGCAGGTATCCCGGCGACTCGCCCTCACGAAGGGTCGGTCTTTCTCCTCCAATGAAAGTGCGATCTGATCCGAATGCACGTTCTTCCAATCCCGTGATGACCGCCTTCCAGACTCGCGTGGTAATGGTGTAAGAAGTCTTGGTGCAGGGTCTCCGGCACTACGAGGTTCGCGACCTCGTCCCGAACTTCGTCCGTCTCCGTCGACGGCGGGTAGTAGAGCAGCAGATCGCTCTCGTCCAGCTCATAATGATCTGCGATCTTGGCACACGTCTTCGCTTTTTTTGCAGTCAAGTTTCCAACGTCTCCATTCAGGTAACTTTTCAGATCGACTATCCACTTCTCTTCATTCTGCGCTTGGACAATCCGCTCACCCCGTATATGCTGTACGATTGCTTCCTCCAGGTCGTTCGGTGGTGCCCTCCGACGTCGCGTTGATCTCGTTACAGCGGCTATCGGGGCAACATTGCTGCCATCTCTCGACTTGAGAAGCTCGTCCAGGCGGTTGAGCGTGATCAAGACTTGGCGATCTTCTTTCAAGGTAACCACAGTTCCTTCTTCGCGTTGAAGGGCGGCGCTAGCTAACTTGTCTGCGCTTTGATTCCAATCTCGCAGGAACTCGTGCTTCGGCCAAGCCAATCCATCGCCTTCTTCCGCAGCAATTGCAAACCTGAAGCGTTGCATGCGATCTCGCCCCGCATCTGTCGGATCACCAGATCGGAATCTCCACAGATCACGATCCGCCCCTGTCCATGGTAGACAGTAGATCAAAGCATACCAGAAGACCACGGTACTCGGCCTCGTTCACAGTCAGGTCAGGTGCATACTCCGACGCGGCGGACACGATCGTTCATTCTGGCAGTTTCGAGATGATGGCACTGTTAGCCCCACTACTACGTTTAACACGTGCTGACCCATCAAAACGCGCGACTAACATGTTCTCCCCTTCTTCCACTGTAGGCGGCGGCATGACGATCGTCTGTCGGGGTTCCTTCACTGGTGCGATTGCGATCAACGTCTCGTCTACTTCTGCTCAAGGGGTGATGATTGCCGCGATCTCTCGTCTTCCCTTTCGTACACTTCCTGATCTCCAAAGTCCATTGCGAGAGCAACGCGGCCCAGTTCCCGAGCCGGCCTTGAAAACCTGCCGAGTTGACTAGCCAGGCTAATGTGGAATGTCGAGACAGCACCAAAATCGACCGGGTGGTCATCAAGCATCCGGAAGAGTGCCAAGACTTCCTTGTCGACGATTCCGTAGTTGTGTTCGTTGGCCTTCAACGTCCAGCTGGTGAAAGTTACTGGCCAGTACACGCCATCACGCCGAGATAGCCCACTGCCTCGCATAGATCACGATCACTGGAGTGCGATTAGGATCGAAATGCTTCAAGATCGGAGTGGACACAAGTTTGGCTTTCAACGTCGTGAACGCAATCTTTGCTCGGGTCCAACGGTCGGCGTTCTCTGTTGCTCTACACCCCCAGTCTTTTGTCCGTCTGGATCACGCTTTTCCGGCGCCCCATCTCGTGAAAGTCTGCTTCACCCAACTCGTATAAGAGCGCCGCATAGATCGCGAAGTCCTCGATGAAGCGTCTATAATAGTTCAAACTTCCCAGGAAGGATTGCATCGATCGGAGTGTCCGCGGAACGGGAGGTTGCCTACAGTTTCAAGATCTTTCGGGTCAGCTTCTAAACCTTCAGCGGATATCCGATGGCCCAAGTAGCTCACCTTTCGCTGGCCCCAGAAACTCTTGACCACGCTGATCGACAGATTCCAACGTTCACAAGCGTCCAACAGCCTCTCGACCTTGTCGCACATCGTATCCCAAGTGGTTGCCGTCGTCAATGTACGATCTTCTTTTCCGTACCGATGGCCTCGGGTTCGGCTTTGGTTCACATGCCTCGAACACATCGATCAGCTTCGAGGGGTCTTGATCACGGCTGATTCGGAGGTGTCCGTATAGCTCGTTGTCGATCAGCCTCTGGTAGATTTGCGGAGCGTTCTTGAGGCCGAAGGGCATACGCGTCCACTCGAAGAGGCCGAAAGGCGTGATGAAGGCAGAGATCTTCCGAGCTCGTTCGGTCATAGACACCACCCAGAACCCACTCGCCATATCGAAGGAGCAATACCAGAGTACCTTGTCGAAGTCTTCCAAGAGATCGTTGATCATCGGCATGGGATACACCATCAAACGTGTCATCCCATTTACCAGTCTGTAGTCGATACAGAGCCGAATGTCGACGCCATTCTTCTTGATGATGATCACGATCGGCGACGCCCACGGCGAAGTCGATGGCTTGATCATCTTCGCTAAAAAGACTCTTGATCAGGTCCGACAGCTTCTCGCGAAACTGTGGGCAACACGCGGACATGTTGCGCAACGGGGCTGCTCCTCAGACGTCGATATCACAGACTGCGCCGACGGCTGCTGGTGTCAGCGCATTTCCTTTCCAGATCAGGAGATGGCGTCGTCGCCAGATGATTTGCCTCAGACGGTCAATCTCCTCGGGGTATTTGAGTCGGGATCGCCCACCTGGATATCCTCGATCGTGACTTGGTTACCACCTCCGGTAAGACGGCCATCTGCCTCTCCACGGCTTCTGCGAAGAGGTCTCCTCTTTCGTGGTAGCATACTTCTTCGTCGTCGGTGTTCTTGGGCTCGGCGATGGGCGGCTTCTCAGGTTGGGGCTGGGCCTCTTCCTGGTCCGGAGCCGCTCCGCTATCTCCTTCAGGGCCATCTAACGGAGGGTTATCCGCTTCCTGCTCGCCTGATACGTCTGCCCACTTCACCCGCTTCGCATCGATTGTCCGTATCACTTCACAGCGGTACCATTATCTGTACCACGGCCGTCTTCCGCATTTTGGAGTCACGTCGCAAAATCCTCGTCCGCGTTTCGTACACCGGCCGATCCACCATAGGCCCGTCAGGCTCCGCATCATGTTCGTCTTGGGATCGCTGGTCTGTGGTGGCTTGAACGCCAGATTCTGCCACTCTGCGTACGGCGCGATCCGACCAGCACAAACCCAGGGGTTCGAGGTACCCGTCCTCCTTCGAACCACATGCCGACACAGGTGTCATCATGCAGCGTTACCTCCCGCGCTGATGTTCGTGATTTTTAGGTATCGAGTCTTCCCCAGTCCGGTCACCAAGCTTGTTACCCAGCGTTCGCCTCGAGTAGCCCACAACTTCCGGTGGCTCGACAGGATGAAGCCTTTCCGACTTCGATCGATACTCCAATTTCAAGGTTCCAGTATTCTCCCACCACAATCCGCGACACCTTCTCTGTAGAGTGGACGTCGACCGGCTAACTGGATTCGCACCTCATCTGGAAGACTCAGTGATCCGTCGGCGAGATCGAGGCGGATGCCCGCCGGCACCATGAAATCCATTCCCAAGATCAAGTCTTGTCCACGGTTGGTGGGCCGACCATTGCATCAAAATGGTACACCAGCAATCTTGATTCTGGTACGTCCGTCCGCTCTGTAAGGATTCTTACCAACTCCTTCACACTCCAACTCTTGACTGTTGTCCACGTAGCACCCAACCTTACGAGCAAAGGCGGTATCCAAAATGGACACCTTGGCGCCGCTGTCAAACAGCAATGTGGCTTTTTCGTTGTTGATTTTCCCCATGGCTTTCGCCTGCCGGAACTTCTTGTCCGGCACGTGGTACTTCCAATATCCCCGCGATTCTCCATGCAAGAGGTCCAGGGCCATCGTCACCTCCGATCGTCCGAATTCGACGACCTGATGGAGGCTGGAGATCGCCATGGTACGTTTGTCATGAAGGTCACATGTATTGTCGGTCGGCTGAATCAGCTTTCTTACATCTGACTTCGACTGTTTTTCGACATATGCATAGATGCAGAACTTAGAACGCTCGTCTCGTACCGGATTCCAATCCGGCGAGCGTCCTAGTTTAACATCTTCTAGGCCGCTTGCGGGAGCATGCCACCGTGCTTGTTCGGGGTGTACCACTGACGGATCAAGTTGTAGAACGCTTCCATCTGGTATTCTCCAGCTCCGTGCATCTCACCGCAGACCTTGCAGGTGAAGAGGCATCGGTCGGTCGGGTGACCCTTCTTGCCGCACTTCTCGCACGTCAGACGCTGCCTGCAACCAAGATCGGTGTGCTTCGACGACCCGCAATGGGAACAAGGTTTTCGTGGATCTTCTCCTTCCAACGGCGCGGGCGGACGACTCGTTTGGCGAGCGTTCGTGTCTCGATTAGTGCGTCGTTGATCTTGTTCGGCGGTGATCGCGTGGGTTGGTCCGAGGCGGCAGCGAGGTAGACCTTGTGCAGGTCTTCGTTTGCTTCCGATCCACCCAGGTCCAGTTCTGAGTCGCTGGAATCAGCAGTCGCACGGATCGCACGGACAGCGCGAGCGTTTGAGGATGGAGCAGCGGCCGTTGGCGCTTTGGTTTCGGTTTGATTGACCCGTACGCCGTTTTCTTTCGTCGCGCCTTCGCACGTTTCCGGGATCGCAACGTTTCTTCCAACGTGTCCGCATCCGGGATTCTCAGCAGCGCAAGTTGACCGGACAGATCGCGGCCATCGAGCGTTTCGATCAAGCGATCGACGTGTTGACGGCGGACTTCGACTGATCCGTCTTTCATCGAGAGCTGTGCTCGCAACCCGTCGACGTTCAGGCGGTGCAAATATTCCAACGGCGGCTCATCCGAACTCTTCCGCGCATGGTAATATTGTCTCGCGACAGACACACCACGTCCGCAGTACTGGTTCTGAAAACGCTTGGACAAACCCTTCCACTCACTGTGCGTCGTCCAACACAGCAGTCGGTACCAGTTGCGCGCAGGTTCGGTGAGCAAGTCCCCAAAACCAGATACTTCTCGCTGTCGGAGGCCTGATCGCGGACAAAAACTGACTTCATCTTACTGAACCAGCTTCTAGCTCGGTCTTCATCCGGATATTTCCCAGAGAATTCCTTCAGGTCCGAGATCGCTTAGACTCTGATTCGAGTTGCTGCAATCGTTCCTGTTCCGGTGGCGTCAGCGGACGCGACTGCTGCGCGGACTGGGACGCCGACGCTCAAATCGTTTGGGTCGTACTCGCTCGGGTGCGCATGAACGTATCCCACCGACTCCATGTCCATATCTTGGGTTTCCGGTGCTTTCGCGGCAGCCAGCGGTTGGGTTGCCGCGACAGGTGTGATCGTGGACGCTTGCTGCTGTTCTTCAAGAACCGTTCCATGGCGCCGTCGAAAAACAACTGCCGAGGTGCCAACGCCGCTTAGACTGGGATTCATCTGGTGAAAGTGGGAGTTGTTGTTGCAATCGTGGAGGTTGGCATGGCAACTGTTACCGTTGGTTTGGGGATCGTGGGAAATCGACCCCGTCGTGGTCGCTCTTCCACGACTGAAGCGCGGCGGCACTCGCCGTCCCCAACGTCATCCGTTGCAAATCGACCATGCTGTCCGTTTCTGAACCCGCTTCCGATGTGGCAGATGCATATTGTGACGATCCTGCTCGGCTACGAGTTGATGGCGATTCTTCTTGTTGAACTGGGACGACGCTGCCTACAATGGGGAGTCTGGCGTAGCGGTTCAACGTTGCTTTCTGATCTCCGACAACTCCATATCGAACAAGTCGTTCGCGTCGAAGGAGCCAAGAACGATCCCTCCTTCTTTCAGCATGCGCATCAGGATCTTTACCGCGTCGAGTTTGTTGGATACGTCCCTCGGTGCCTTCACTGACCTTACAGCTCTCCCATCGGCTTTAGATGCATGATCTTCATTACCGAGTTCTCGTGCATGAGTCTGTACAGGCTCTTGTAGTGGAACGCGGACTCCAGCAGATCATCCGTCCACACCTGGGATTCTCTTGATCTTCGGTTTCGACTCTGGTGCCTTTAGTTCCTCGCGTGAGGCTTCGACTCCTTCTTCTTCGATGTCGAGCGTGAGGCTGGAGGCGTGCTTGTGGATGACGATCCTTTGGTTTTCACCGTTGGATCCTCATCCGGCGGATCGCGATTCGGATCGTGATCCGCGGGTCCCTGAAGGGACCTGGGGAGGGGGTTGAGGCTTTTCTTCTAGGTTCATCGCTGAACCTTCCTCCTTCGCATCGTTAGAGCTCCTCCCAGCACTCTGGCGATCAGTTGGTCCTGGCGCTTCAACGCCGTCGGCGGCGATCCATCTTCCGTCGACGACTCATTCCCTGGTTCCGTCGTGATCTTGATATCTTCTTCGGTGGACTCACGGTGAAATCCCTGTGAATCGCCAGAAAATCCGGCACGCGCACCATTGTGGCGAAGCTGCTTCACGAAAATTGCTGACGCGGTCGAAGCTTGCGCACGGTACGTCCGGCCTGCCGACTGTCGGAGGGGGTACTCCGTTGATCTGGCGCGATCGAAACCTTGTAGTCACCTTGTGTACCCGACGGCTGGGCGGGTTACGCTCTTCCGGTGTTCGCGAAGATGTTCAGTGGTGCCCAAGGCGGAGGTTGAGCTTGGTTGCTCCTTCCGGGGTCTGGGTGGGTCGGGTATTCTTCACGCGGTCGTCGGTGTGCTGCGATCGAGTCTTGATTCAAGCCGATCGCGTGGGGTGTATCCTTTTCTTGTGCTGTTGTAGCCCTTTCCGTTGCTTGCCGCCTCCTCTTGGCGGGACCTTGTGGTAAGATTGATGTGTGAGCGTACCCTGGCCGAGCTATCCAGGTGTAAGTCGTGTTCTTGGTTGACGTGGCGAGTTCTTCTTCGGGTAGGCCAATGTATCTCCTTCCCCGTAGTCTAGAAAACACTTGCGTCTTGCAAGGCAAATCGGAATCTATTATACCAAAGTAAAGGTCCTAAAGATCTCGGCCTATCTCGCTCCTCCGTATTCCGCTTGCATGCCTCCTGATTGCACACCGTAGCTTGAACTTGCTATCGTGTACCAAAAGTGCGGTACTTGTGTCGAAATGATCGTGCCGGTTTACCCACGTGCCGAAACAATCATTCCATATACCCAAATGATCACACGATACCGGATCGACCTGTACCAAAATTTGGTACAGGTCGATCCGATCGACACGTACCCAAATTATGGTACACTTTTTAGGTACGAAAAATCCAGTCGGATATAATCGGACTTCAACCACAACCCTCCACAAATCAGCACGCTGATCCTTTGCGATCTCCCTTCAGACGTCCGGTCTCAGCGACCCACTTCACGTCAGTTGCTTGCCCATCGTTCGAATTTATATCACTGGACTCCGAGCTGTCGCTTTGGTACACGTAGGTTTCGTCGTTGTCGCTGCCACGTTCTCCTCGACGGCTCCCCACTGTCCATATAGCCCTGTGGACGTCGAGAAATTGCACTCTAATACCTGGAGTTATTCTGCCAGCAACGTGCTTGAAGAAGGGACTGGATGAAGGGGTGATAGGTATTGAAGATGGGGGTCTTCATGATCCATCATGTTCTGTCGCCATGGTGAACTCACCGCCGTGATGCAGGTCAGGTAACTGTGTCCCAGACGTGCAGTGGTGTGGCTGTGCGACGCTGTTGTGTAGCGTTGAGGGTATATGGAAGACCAGAGCAGTGTCGGTAGGTTAGGTCGTGGCTGAGGGGGGTTGAAAAATGAGAAAGTGAACATAGAAATGCAATGCATCCTGTCTTGCAAATATATCCCTTTGCGTACACCGTACAACAGCATGAACTCACTTTTAAAGGACAGGCGAAGACACAGAACTTTACAAAATATCAAAATAATACGGACGTTTCAAAAATAAATAGTTAAACAATATAAAAATTATCTAAAAATTTCCGGATTTACCTGAATTTCGTGCCGATTCGCTAAAACGATCCTCGAAACAGTCGATACATTTTGGTGTCGGAGGAGTGGCTGATTCCAAAAGCGAGTCATGTTCAGACTCAGATGACTCTGATTCTGACGATAACGGAGGTCGGACACGTCTCGGGTACGCCGTCCAGTCGACGCAGTTTGTTTCCTTGTAGCGATCCCACGCGATGGAGTGCCGTAGATAATATCCGTTCTGCGTCTTCCAGTTGGAGCTGCAGCCGGTCGATGATATTTACCGCACGGTCGACCGAGGCCGTAGTCGCTTGATCAGCCTCATTGCAAATGCAAAAGTGAGGTGCAATGGGCTCAGGTTGCTCTTCCTTTAATCCCATTAAGCACAGCTTAGAACCTGGCCTCAATGGAATAACTTATATTTTCTAATTTTTAAAGTTTTCTATGTGATATCGTTCCGGGTAGAGCTTCAAACTAAATCCAGCGTACATACCTCATTGGTTGCTAAAACTATATCCAGTGTAGAGAGGGAAGCCAGTAGAGTTATTTACACAGCGGCATTCGCGAAGAGTGGCGAGTCGCCTGTAACGCAATTAAGCTGAAAACATTACTTGTAAAAGCCATATGGATTTTACTTCGGGCGAAAATTTGACATTTAGTTTAGATGGATAACTAAACTTCCAAACTAAGTTTCAAAGTGAGCGATACGAAATATCGGCTTTCGTTTCACATAAGACTATTTGTTTTAGTGTGAAAAAAATAATATAAATCGTTGTGAAGTACCTAAACACAAACGACTGCAATCTCGTTTTCCTTCTTTCTTTTCAGTGAGGTACATTTGTGTTTGATCTCAATCTGCCGACAACATACCAGTACAACAATTGGCCTCCTGCTCTATGCGTTAGCGATCTAGAGGACATCGCCTGGAATATGGTTTCATACCCGCTGAGCTGTACAGGGGTGACCTTGGCACAAAATGGGTCCTTTCTTTGTTCAGAACAGCAGTGTGAAAATAAAGATGCACACCGAATACGTCTACCAAAATACCAAATTGATCTGAAGAGTTACTACATCATAGTAGATCACCGAAGAGGCGGGGCACCTTAAACCGTGCGACGGTACGAAACTCGCAGAGAATTAGGGTTGCACCGCTGCCCTTAGATCGCTGCATCATTTTTTACGAAAGCGATCAAATTGGCTTCTTAAGTTCCTCCTACCGTGCCATGCAGTTCCCACAGCGACAGTGAGAGTTTCCACCTAGAAACCGCGAAAACATTACTTGACCTGCTGCATGATCTGCAAGTAGAAGGTGTTGGGTATATTTCTTGTATATACTGCCGTGAACAGCACGATCTTCTAAGAGGATCGTGCCGTCCGCCAGGCTGCTTATATTAATTGTGTATTGCTCGAAGAAGAAATATCCAAAATGTTGCTCGAACAGTCTGGATAAATCATCTGCTGCAGGTATAATACGATTATAGGCGATATTGTGGAGTAGCGCCTTAGCCGAAATCTGCAAAGTCGTCCTCGCACAAAGCCTTCGTGCTAGCGTCGGGCAAATTCCCGGCTCTTGAGTAACGTATATCTTGGTGGGATGTAGTACAAGTAGGTTAGGAACCTATGAAGCGTGCTTCTCAGGCGCAACGCGGATTCTCCTCGCTCTGCGTCGCTCTTGTTCTGACGTCTCACTCGTGCGTGACGACGTCCTCTATTGTTTGACCTGGGGCGTGCGGCGTTATCGGGTCGGCGTGTCCTCGGTTGTGTACGGTCCAGTGCGTTCTTTGTCTTCGGCGTCAGGTTATCAGCAACGCGTGAACGGTATCATTTAACGCGTCCCTCCTATTGGGCACGGGATGTTGGGGGTTGAGTACACCGATCCAGCAGCGAACGCGGGGCCATTGTATCTGGGGCTTTTCTCGGTCGAGGCTGCTGGCTCTTGGAACGAAGGAATTCCACTTGCGTATCAGAAAGAGAATTCGGGATTGAGCCTTATCTACAGTCCTGCCTGATCACGTTCAGAAACAGCTCGTGACAGCTTCCCTGGGTCGCCGACAACTCCCGTCGCATCGTGTCCTACTCCGTTTAGGTGCGCTCCAACGCGGGATCTGGGACGATTGGCGTGGACATCTCCACTGCCGCCTGGCGAACAGACAACTGCGTTACACGGGATCGCTCTTCCTCCAATTCTGCGGCCGTAGATTAGACCTCTTCGCACGTCACGTCTACTAGCATGCAATAACGGGTCTCCCATTCTTTGGCGCGGCTTGCTTGAGACGGGAGAGTGCCCTTGGCGTCTAGCAATCAGCCGTTCTCCGCTTCCAAGCGTTCCACTCGGTCATGCAACTGGCCGACGGTGGACGAGATCACGTCGTACCCTCGCGCGCCCGCCGGAGGATGAAGAGGATGCAGTCATGAAGGGAAGCGGTGTGTACGGTCAGTCCGACATTGGCGGTGGACGACATCTCCAACCGGGTGCGTAGCTGCTGAGTGTCGTGCTCCAGAGCGTTGGCGCCATTGATCAACGCGCCGACAGACGGAGTGGGATCGCCTGGGCCGGGAATCTGGACGATAGGTGCCGGAGGAACCGCCAGCGGACGTGTACCGGAGTCAAAGACCCTGGATTGAGTCGAACCTGGTCCTCGGTGTCCAAGGCCTCCGTGTCGTCACTGCCGCTATCGCGGAATGTCATCATGAGCTGGGAGTATACAATACAACGCAAGCCGAAACGGTGAGCAGACTAACGGTGAGACGAGTTCTGTCGCGATGCCCTCAGGCGCACACGGCAGCGGGACGGATGTGGAGAAGCGAACCGTCTGAATACGGCGCATCGCGGAATGCTGGTGCAAAGCGGATTGTTGGAGAATGACGGAGACGGTCAAAGCAAATGATGAGGGTTGACACGGAGGGACGGGAAATGCAATTTTCCGCAGGAAAGACAGAGTCGGATCAGTCAACGGCTACACCCCGTTTGCGCACGTTCTGGAGACAAGGCCTGCGACATGAGAACAACCCCCGTCAGGGGCGACGTATGTGTCCTCGTATCTAGCAACTCGAAGGACCCCGATCTAGCAACTCGACACACCCCGATCTAGCAACTCGTTCACGTAATCAAGGTAAATCTAGGCAACGATGATGGGTAGGCACGACACGAAGTGATTTGAAGAGATCCAGCGAGCCAACGAAAGTGAGGAAGACACAGATTGGATGGGCGTCTGATCCGTTCAGGACCGTGACACAGCTCTCGAGGACTTGCGCGTTGCCTATGAAGCTCTATATCGCAGTCAGCAGGACGCCGCCGCAGCGCGGGCCTGTGCCGAGCCCCTTGCCGCCCATTTGCAGAGAGTCAACGCCTTGCTCGTGGACCACGCTAAAGAGCATCAGCGCGATGTGGTGCGTATTCGCGATCTCGAGGCTTCCGTCTCCGCCGCGGAAGCAGCTTGTGTAACAGCTCAAGCTGATCTCGCCCGGGTCCAGGCCGAGGAATTACGTGCGTCGAAACGCTCCGATCAATATCGGGCGGGTGTTATCGCCCTCGGCCAGGCATCCGTTCGTCAACAGGCCACGTACCAAGCTCGCGTGCGATGTCTCGCCTCGCAGGTCGCCGAGCTGAAGGCCACCGCGGGCGTGACCCACGTGAGACGGACGAGCGTACGATAATGTGGCGATGACCGGTATGCGATGCCTGTCTGGGGCTAGAATCTGCCAGGCGGGTGCGTGACACATTGGCCACGCGTCTCACTGCTGCAGTCGCTGTTGCGGTGAGAGGGGGTCCTTGGACATCGCCGGACTTATCCGGACATAGGAGACGGGTAGCGAGTCTACCGTGAACGCGGCAGTACCCTTGCCTCCGGGCGACGTGGTAGGGTCGGCGAAGACCGAAGCATCCACTCCAGACTCGCGTCGATGCCTCCAGCACCGCCACCCCGCGTCCCTCGGCGTCTTCTCCCGATGATATCCTCCCTGCCCAACCCAGTTTTGGATCTTCGGTGCCGCTCACTCGAGCCCAGAGGTGCAATTTTCCTGGATCGTGTGGACCGTTTCCTTCGCGTCACGTGTCCACCTCGCCTTCCCAGCCGGCCACCCGAGGAACCTCGTCACCCAGGCGGAGTTCCCGTCCGCCCATCGTTGCCGATTCTACAGCTTCCGGTAGTACCGCAGCTGCCCAAGGTCATCGTCCTTCGACAGCATCCCCGCGGAAGCCTCGCGGGCACTCCATCACTTGTTATCTTCGTCGGAGGCGTCGGGTAGTGCGTCCGGTACTCGCTCCGCCAGGCAAAACGTCGTCGGTTGCGACGACGTGCCTGGCGGTTGGGCTCTGCTTCCCGATCCGATCCAGTCGGTTCGGGGAACGGTGCGTCTACGGGTGATGACGAAGGAAGCTCATCCTCTTCATCCTCGGCTGCTGCGTCTTACAGCTCGACGTCTTCCAACGAGGTTGTTCTTCTCCGCCGTGTCGTGGAGCTGTCGGCCAGGTTCCTGGTGTGCCATTCCCCGTGCGTGATCATCCCGAGTGGCATCATCGGTGGTACTCACCTTGGCCAAATTCGCTTCGTTCACGGACGTTGACGTCCCTGTCAGTGCGTTTGCTTCGGACGACCCTCCTCCCCCAGCCTTGATCTTCTCGTCCACATCTAGATCCCGCCCCACCACGTGGAACGAGGCTTTGTTGACGCGGGCAAACGTTGACGCGTTGTACGCGTTACGGTCGTGAGGCTACCTGACACAACGCGCGGGGCCTTTGACTTTCGCGCTGAGCGACTCGTTCGTCCAGGATCTCTTATCGCGGTACGACTGGGCCCAGGCTTACTGGAAGGTTTCCGACGAGCTACCGGTTCTCAGGGCTACGTGGCGTCGGAGCGCAAACTCGCGGAGGTCGCACGCGGAGGATCATTTGGCGAGCCTCTTCCAGCTTATGGTCGGGCTCTTCCGGCAGGAATTGGCGGATATGGACCTCCGGTTGGATCCATTCTTCCTACACTTCCTCCCGAGCGGTCTGTCGTCGGTTGGTGGTATCCGGGTCTCCACATTCGACACTGAACGCTGCGTTGGACGACATCGACACGCAAAAGCCGTTGCGTCTTTTCGTCCGTCCCCGGACGCCCGTCAGCTCTGCACAGTGGTGCGTCCGCATCCCGCATTCTCCATCTCGCGTCTAGGGGGCAAGTTAGTTGAGGAGCCTTGAGCATAGGAGTCAGCGTGCATTTTCATAGGCGTAACCTTTGAATACTCCCCTCATGTCGCCCCTTTCCCACTTGTGCCTTGGCCTTCGTTTTCTTTTGTGATATTTTTGATGAGACGATCCTTCGTCGCCCCATCTTCGGTCAACGGGCCGGTCCTCCAGACTTTCCCAACCGACATTTCTCAATCTGGCCTCTTCCAGACAGGCGTCCCTGCGTTCCTCCCATCGGCGGCCTCCCCACCGATATCGTCCTCATCTACCTGACGCGCCCCAATCTGGCCCTATCCAGAGGCGGGGTTCCCCTCTGATCCTCCTGCCGACGGCCACCCTGTAGACTTACACCGCGTCCATGGACGCTTACCCCGTCGCGTCGGGTTCCGTCGCGACCGCGTTTTCATGCGATTGCATGATGCTGAACCGATTCCTACCCATTGCGCTGTAGCAAAAACTCGTACAGCTGTGCTCGCAGTTGAGATCCTGTTCGTCGACCCAAGACGCGTCTGGATATCCCTTCCACTTCACCTTGAACTCGCGTCGTGTATATACCGCGTGGCGCGTCCGTCGAGCAAGTCCAGGATCTGCTCCACCTCATTTACGTCTTCTCCAAGATCGTATGTTTCCCAGCTGTCTTCCGGGAGAAACCCTTCGTCGAAATCAAAACGCGCGCCGGGCGGCACGGTCACCGACAGCGCGGGCGCGACGGAAATTGACGGACGGGAGTCAGCTTTAAGATGTGCACGTTCGAGTACAGCTGGTATGGCGTACCCCTGATCTAGAGCTGTGCGGCATATGAACCTACGAGTTCGACTACGCGGAACGAGCCATACCATATGTGTGCGAGCTTGCGCGCGTATCCCGATTTACCCGATCTAGGTACAACTTGCACTTGTGAACCGGCCTCGATCGGATATTGCGTTGCGACTTCGTTGTGGAGATGGGATCGGGTGTCGACCGCGTCGTGGATGAATTCTAACTCGTGCTGCCTTGTAGTGTTGTTTGATCCGCGTCCTCAAACGTTTGGCTTTTGCGTCGCGACGTGACCTGTTGCTGACCGCGGGTGATGCTTCCAACGTAGACCGGGGTCCCACCCGTGCACAAGGTAAAACAGTGTTTCGTTCCTCGTGAGATCATGGGACGTGTTCAGTGCGAGGATAAGTCGCTCAGCGTATTCATCCCAATCTCATGGTTCATGTACGCGATGAACGTCTTAATCGCTCTTGTGATCGTATGCACAATGCGTTCCGAAGCGCCGTTGGCCTGCGGCCGGTAAGAACGGATCGCCCGCTGCTTCTGACCCATCAGTTTATTGAACGCTTCGAAAAAGTCGGACATGAAACCCAGTTCCCGATCGTGCCGGATTCCTTCGCTTCCTCCGAACCTTTGGAAGACGGATTCCTCGTCCTCGAGTCATTCGCCTTCACAATCACGGAACCCGTAAACACGTCGACCCACACGAGGAGTTAAGTGTTCCCCTTATACAACGTTTCGGTGCACTCGCCGACGTAGCATTGATGGCTCCGGAATATTCCCCGCCAATGGAAATGGACGAACGTCCGAGAAGGATGTGCGGGATTTAAGGTTAAATGACTCTGTTATTAGGCGTAGTAGGCATTCTGCCCCCAACTCGGTGTTCCTCTCTAATAAGCTAAAACTAAGATATGTGACTGCACTTCTGACCAATCAGATAGTGCCAGGTCACTGTCTCCCTTTTGAATATTGGGAGGACAGAATCTCTAAATGTAGATATGACAGAATGATACGGAGGACACCTTCATTTAATTAAAAGTGGACACCCAAAAATCTGAAATGGATCTAATATACCAGGTCTACCAATTTCTCAGATTGTTGGCGCTCTACCAGACACAATATTTTTAAAAGTAAATGGATAAAAAGTAAGAGGTTATGTTAACCCTTTCGTGGTCAAACGCACCGCGTTTTCCTTGTTTTCAGTTAAGTACGAGTGTACCCATGTAAAACGCAGTAAAATGCTTTGTTTTACGATTTAAGTACGATTTCGGGGGACACTCGGAACATAAACTACACAATCAAATCCAAATGGATGATTTGACGTCGCCTGTTTTAAGGCCCTAAAACGAAGCAGAACGCTTCGTTTTACATGTAAATGACTTAAGTTTGTAAACCATAGTTCAACAAGTGGATCATGAAGGGTTATAGAAACGAGTCTCTTTTTGGGAGATTAAAATTAAAATCCATAGAATTCTCTGGAGTCTACCAGGGGTCACAACGAGGTCAGAATCCTTGCATTTCACATGCCTTTTCCCAAAAGATTAAGATACTTAATCAAATGAGCTTTAATGCCTGCTATATTTGATGTCCACATAAATTATTTATTATATTTGTGACGGTTAGCCGATCCGCAGAAGATTAGGACAAACACCTTTATGATTTGATATTGTGGAGAAGTGAACAGTCTGAAGACAGTCAGGTGCGACGTGTGTGTCCCGATCTAGCTACTCGGCCACGTAATCAAGGTAATTCTGGGCAACGATCACGACAGGAAGTGATAGGAAGAGAGCCAGAGAGCCAACGAATGGTGAGGAAGACACAGCTAGGATGGGACAACATTAGGCTCAGTCCCGAATTTTCATTGTGATACGCAAGTGGAATTCCTTCGTTCCAAGAGCCAGCAGCCTCGACCGAGAAAAGCCCCAGATACAATGGCCCCGCGTTCGCAGCTGGATCGGTGTACTCAACCCCAACATCCCGTGCCCAATAGGAGGGACGCGTTAAATGATACCGTTCACGCGTTGCTGATAACCTGACGCCGAAGACAAAGAACGCACTGGACCGTACACAACCGAGGACACGCCGACCCGATAACGCCGCACGCCCCAGGTCAAACAATAGAGGACGTCGTCACGCACGAGTGAGACGTCAGAACAAAAGCGACGCAGAGCGAGGAGAATCCGCGTTGCGCCTGAGAAGCACGCTTCATAGGTTCCTAACCTACTTGTACTACATCCCACCAAGATATACGTTACTCAAGAGCCGGGAATTTGCCCGACGCTAGCACGAAGGCTTTGTGCGAGGACGACTTTGCAGATTTCGGCTAAGGCGCTACTCCACAATATCGCCTATAATCGTATTATACCTGCAGCAGATGATTTATCCAGACTGTTCGAGCAACATTTTGGATATTTCTTCTTCGAGCAATACACAATTAATATACATTTCTGCAAAGTCGTCCTCGCACAAAGCCTTCGTGCTAGCGTCGGGCAAATTCCCGCTCTTGAGTAACGTATATCTTGGTGGGATGTAGTACAAGTAGGTTAGGAACCTATGAAGCGTGCTTCTCAGGCGCAACGCGGATTCTCCTCGCCTGCGTCGCTCTTGTTCTGACGTCTCACTCGTGCGTGACGACGTCCTCTATTGTTTGACCTTGCATTTCACATGCCTTTTCCCAAAAGATTAAGATACTTAATCAAATGAGCTTTAATGCCTGCTATATTTGATGTCCACATAAATTATTTATTATATTTGTGACGGTTAGCCGATCCGCAGAAGATTAGGACAAACACCTTTATGACCGTACACAACCGAGGACACGCCGACCCGATAACGCCGCACGCCCCAGGTCAAACAATAGAGGACGTCGTCACGCACGAGTGAGACGTCAGAACAAGAGCGACGCAGAGCGAGGAGAATCCGCGTTGCGCCTGAGAAGCACGCTTCATAGGTTCCTAACCTACTTGTACTACATCCCACCAAGATATACGTTACTCAAGAGCCGGGAATTTGCCCGACGCTAGCGCGAAGGCTTTGTGCGAGGACGTCTTTGCAGATTTCGGCTAAGGCGCTACTCCACAAAGGTGCCGCGACCCGGGAGTACTACTCCGGAAGATGGGGTAACGATCAAGAAGGAACTGGAAGCGGGAGCGCCGTCGAACAGTAGGTTTTCGACGGCAAGCGAGCTCGAAGAGAGACCTGACGCGTCGTGGAGCTCCGAGGAACCTTCACGACAGGCCATGGTGCCAGCGATCAAGAGGAGGCGTTCGAAGAACAGTTCGCCGTTCCTGATGTAGTTTTCCCGGAAGCCACCAAGGGTCTTAACTCACGTCGAGACCCCCGGTCCGAAGTCTCTAAAGACCGAAGACCAACAAACCCCGTCCGTCAAGCCCAGCCGCAAGAACAAGAAGGCGAAGAAGCAGCCGAAGAAGAAGAAGCTGCGCGCCAGACTCAGTGGACAACATCCCGCTAAAGCCGGCCAGTAAGGACGCGGGCGAGAGTATACGGCCGTCGAGCTAGCCTACGGACTGAGTCGCGTCGAGCTATTCATACAGCTTGAGCGCCATCCGGTTCTGAACTTCCTCAATTCGAAGTTGATCGGAGAGCTCCGAGGGCTCAGCCCGATCCCCGTCCTGGAGGATCTCACGAGCGTACGCCTCGGGGAGTCGGCGCTTTTCAAGATGCTCCGAGGTTCACGCTTCGTGTTGGGAGCGTTCGAGATGGAAAAAGTGCACAACTGGGCCTTGTTGCTCTAGAAGGACACGATTCACGTACTCCTCGACACCTTCGTGGTGCTGGTCGGGACAGTTGAAGCCTCGTCACAGAGCCCACGCAAGCCGAGCCAGACCCGGACGCAGCCACGTCCACCCGCCTGCTTACCGGGCCGCAACGCCGACAGTAGTGTCGAGTCGCCTAAACGGATGCAGATGCCACCAGGCCACCCGCCATGGGTAAAGCGAGCGCAGGCCCTACCAGCCTACCACTTCCCGCACAGGGTGCCCGCGTCCACAGAGGCACTCGCACCGCCACAACAGGAGACCCCGATCGCCAGCGAAGGATCAGTTCCCAATGCGCTCGAAGACGCGTTAGTCCGTCTGATGCAGTCGACGATGAGTTGCACCTCCGCTCCTCCGGTACAAGTCTCTACTGTGGCCGTACCGTTGGAGACGGTTGAACCAAGGCCTGCGACGTCGTCGTGGCTATGGAATCGATCATCTCGCGCGGATCGACTCACGCCAGGGAGACACGACGTGGCCGTGACGAAGATCCGGACGATCTGTTTGACATAGACAATGGTGCGACGGGGAACTCCGCGGCGATCGCTTCGTCCACGGCCGGTGTTGCCAGTGGAGGAGTGACGCGCGTGCGTCTTTCCGCCTTCTCTGAACTGAAGGAATTCCACGGACGCGACGCCTGGGAGGAGAAAGCCCGATTCTGGATAAATCGGGTCAAGTCCGCGTCACGACGGGATGGAATGACGGGCGACGCAGTATGTGCCTTATTCGGAGATCTGATGTCAGCCCGGCATGCCTATGACACTTGCAGCTAAGTCGCAATGCCAAGCAGTCATGTACAAATCTGACGGAGCAGTTTCGCATTCAGTACTGCGGAAAGGAGTGTCGATGGCGAGCAGATACTACCATGCTGCCAAACGCTCCGATGAATCGCCACTCAAATACCTGTATCGGCTGAACGTAGCTGCCATGCGAGCTAAAGTCCACTACGACGACGTTTTGGCGGAGGAGAAGAGGGAATACGTCGAATTATTGATCAATACGCTCGACACACAAGAACAAGACCTTGTCTCCCGTCACACCTTGATGTACATCCCCGATGTCAAGACGCTGGTGAAGAAACTACGTGCCCGACAACGCGGAGTCGCTTGTCAAAAGAGGACTCTCTTCGGATCCAAAACGTTTCGTCAGAAAGCATCCCCGCCGCCACCACCGGCCCGCGCGGTCCACACAATTCAGACTGCGACAGACGAATATGACTCGGGACGCGACGCTCAAGACAGCGAGGACCAGACGTACGACCAAGATCGGGACTGAAGGAATTCCACGGACGCGACGCCTGGGAGGAGAAAGCCCGATTCTGGATAAATCGGGTCAAGTCCGCGTCACGACGGGATGGAATGACGGGCGACGCAGTATGTGCCTTATTCGGAGATCTGATGTCAGCCCGGCATGCCTATGACACTTGCAGCTAAGTCGCAATGCCAAGCAGTCATGTACAAATCTGACGGAGCAGTTTCGCATTCAGTACTGCGGAAAGGAGTGTCGATGGCGAGCAGATACTACCATGCTGCCAAACGCTCCGATGAATCGCCACTCAAATACCTGTATCGGCTGAACGTAGCTGCCATGCGAGCTAAAGTCCACTACGACGACGTTTTGGCGGAGGAGAAGAGGGAATACGTCGAATTATTGATCAATACGCTCGACACACAAGAACAAGACCTTGTCTCCCGTCACACCTTGATGTACATCCCCGATGTCAAGACGCTGGTGAAGAAACTACGTGCCCGACAACGCGGAGTCGCTTGTCAAAAGAGGACTCTCTTCGGATCCAAAACGTTTCGTCAGAAAGCATCCCCGCCGCCACCACCGGCCCGCGCGGTCCACACAATTCAGACTGCGACAGACGAATATGACTCGGGACGCGACGCTCAAGACAGCGAGGACCAGACGTACGACCAAGATCGGGATGCCGAGGAACGGGCTCGACTGTTTATGACGGTTCCTGCGTCGTCGGGTGAAAGCGTGCGGCGTAACCCCGTCGTAGAAGACCTGGGGCGAGATCGTCCAAAGTGCCCCACTGCGGTTCGCGCCGTCATACAGAAGAAGACTGTTGGGCGTTGCTGACCTGCCACAAGTGTGGAGTTCATCATCCGTCCGACCGAAGCCTATGGACATGCTCGGCTTGCGGGGAAGTTCACGAGGCGGGAAAATGTCCTTTGGAAGAGTTATTCAATCAGCTTCGTCAATGGTACAGTCCTCAAAAGCATGCAGGGATGCTACCCCCACAGGCGGAAAATTTGTTAAACTAGTTCGCTCTCTGGTTGGGAAGCCAGTACGAGACGAGCGATCCGTTTTCGTCTATGCATATGAGGCCCAAAGGTCACCCTAGGGAACCAGGGAAACCTTGACTAACGGTCGATAATAAATGTGAAACCAACCGGGAACCCACCTCGTGTGAACGTGTTGAGTATTCGACGCCCGGATGACTATGAGAGGGAGGTTCTGTTGGATGTGATTGACTTGCAGCCAGGAGAACGACGCGGATACTGGAAATATTACGCGTCGGACAAGTGGTACCGACAAGCCAAAAATTATGGGAACCTAAACAACCACCGTGTGACTCTGTTGCTCGATACCGGCGCCGAGGTCTCCATCATAGACACCAACTTTGCTTGTGAGGTAGGCTGTCAGTTCGACACGGGCGTGACGCATGACTGAGACGGGGTCCGGGACGTGACATATTTCACGGTGGGAAGAATGCGGATCAAGGTGACCTTGGCCTGGAACTTGGTGTACTTCTTGAACCTCTCGTTCAGAGAGCTTGTCGGTCAAGACGCGATCCTGGGAATGAATTTCATGGTGCCGCCCGAGGTCCGCATCGACACCGCGGACAGCACGGCACGCCTACCCGACGATATGAGGATCCAGATGATTGGGAGAAGACCTTTGTATGGCTCGGAGATGCACCCGGTCACGGTGAAGAGTGGAGACTCGGTGAGGATCGACCCTGGAAGATCGCACGACGTCCCACTCCGACTCGATAAGGACACGCCGAAGCTTCGGGTTACCAGATGAGACTTGTGGGTAACCTCAGTCGTCTAAGGCAATATTGGGCGACGCACGTATTTGCGGATAACCAATGTCGCCGACAAGGCAGTCTAGAGCGACTCGCTCGTGACTCTAACCTGTGGACGGTTGACGACGCTCTGCCACGTGAATTCGGATTCGTCCAGGTATATAAGGAGTAGCAGAATCTCGCGTACAGCAACACCTGCGATGCAGGCGATGACTGGTCTGACGTAGGCAGCGACGGACCCGGTGGACCGCTGGTGGAACACCCAACCTACGAAACTCTCAGGGGACTCCTGCGTCGAGAAGAAGACATGCCGCCAAGCCCGACGAGAGAGCAGGATCGTCCACCGCAGGTGATGGTGACGTCTGCTAGGTCTGGACAGGAGATGACCCCAAGTCGTCACGCTAACTGGAACGAGGAACGACCACAGCCGGAACCTCGGACGAAGAAGTGCGCAATGACGACTCTGAGATACCACTGAGAAAGGCGGGAGATCCAGACTGTATAAATCAGGTGACCGAGGATAAAACGGGCGATGTAGAGGCTGAAGACGCCGTAATCTTCCACGAAGGTTTGGAGCTCTTCGCCGAAGAATTGCAGGCGGAGATGGCGGTCCTCCCAGAAATCACCTTGACCGAAGAAGTGAAGATCGAAGACCTCAAGGTCGGACGACCTACGGGGTGGCGCCGGAGATCGCGGCGAGGGACGAAGAACGGCTACATCGAATCATCTGCAAGTGACATAAATGGTTGATCGGAAAGGGCAACGCTTTGTCACACGCGGCCATCGGAGTTGACTGCGACATTGACGTAGGTGACGCGAAGCCTGTGGGGCAACGTGTGCGCAAGCTACTGCCCTAATTCAGGGATCCAGTATCGGCTCTACTCAAGGGGCTTCTCAGCGCAAAGATGATCCTACCCTCGAAATCCCTATGGGCGTCGCCGATCGTCGTGATCGTGAAGAACAACGGAGGCGACATCCGACATTGCATCCACTATCGACTGGTGAATGGGTTGACGCAGTTGATGATATACCCCATGCCGCTCATCAATGACCTGCTCGAGGACTTGGACATGTACCTCTGGTAGACATTGCAAGCTGATTCTGGGTCATTCCCATGACAGATCGAGCACGACGTGTATCAGCTTTCATCACCCCGTTCGCGTTGTTCGAATGGACACGGATGCCATTTGGATTGTGCAACGCGCCGCAAATATACCAGCGACTCATTGATAACGCGCTCAACGGTTTTGGAGCGTCGCACCAGACAGTGACACTCGAGACATCTTCGACGGAGGAAGACCGGCAGCCCCGTGCACCTTGTCCGTGTTGGGTCGACGTACTTACATTGATGACATCCTAATCGGCGGCTCGTAGTGGGACAATCTGTGCGTGAAAGTGGAATGTTTGCTTGACGCTTGCGAGAAATGGCACCTATCCATCAGCGTAGAGAAGAGTGAGTGGGGCATGTCGAATGTCGCATATTTGGGTCACAATGTGTCGGAATACGGTCTGGAGGCGAAGCCAAAGAATTTGGAGTTGCTGACGGCACTAACATTCCCACACACGTTGGAGGGACACCAATCTTTCTTGGGCAGCCTCAACTATTACAACAGGTTCATCGCAGATTTCGTGATCTTCGTGACCACGCTCTGCTTCCTCTCTGAAGCGGACTTCGACGAGTACACCTCCAAGCCAGAAGTGGACACACGCCCTCAACGCGTTTGATTCTTTCAAGACGAAGTTTGGACAGACCTCGATGTTGAAGCACTTCGACGAGGCGCGAGACCCATCCGTGATCGTGTATGCTAGTGAATAGGCGATCTCGGCTGTCCTGGCACAGACCCACGACGGTGTACATGCCGGTGAAATTCACTTGTCGCACGCTGAAGCCAAATGAGTTGAACTACGACATCGTCGAAAAAGAGATCTTGGCGCTCTTGCGCGTCCTGAGTGACTGTTTCATGATGTTGGCCGGGAAGACGGCCGCTTCTTAACCCGACACACGACGATGGCTTGGTTGTTCCGATCCAAGGAGTACAGGGACGTTTGACGCAGTGGGCCGTGATCTTGTCACCGTTGAAATTGGACATCTGCCGATCTTCGAAAGGAGAGGACGAGATCCTAGTCACCCTGGCCTCGAGCATCACGCGACGGGCATTTGTCGACGCGGCATTGGAAGACATTGCTCCACGGAAACACCCGTCGAGGATCACAGACATCCCGACACCAAACCTAACAGCCAAAGAAGAACTGCATGTCATGAGGTTTGATGGTTCCGAAAAGGCCAAGCGGGAAGGCGGCGCGTTCAGTGCAGTCGTTTAGAAACTACCTGGATGGGAAATCGTGCACACGGTATCAGGCTACGCCACGGATCTCACCGTCAATGAAGCGGAATATCGCGGCATGTTGCTGGGGCACTCGCTTCTTGACGAGATAAAAGCCTCTTGGTTGATCGTCTGCGGAGACTCGAACTTAGTCATCCGACAGATGAGGGATGAGATGGACTGTAAATCGACAATTTTGAGGCTGTTGGCTCAACGGGCCCGGGACGCGCTGCGAAAATGGCCGAGACACCATGTACGTCGGGATTGGAACGCCAGTGCCGATCTTCTGGCAGGACAGGTTCTCCAGCGTCAAGCTGACATCAGAGATCAGTCGCCCGAGGAACTGCAGAACTTAAGCACGCTTAATCGCTTGACGGAGGCACTGATGTAAGGTACACCGGACCAACACCGCGTGGCAGCCCAAAGATTCCTGGCACGTGAACTCGTCGACGCGCATCGGCGAGTATCGGCTACCACATCAACCAGGAAGGATGATGTCGTCAACCTCGACGTCTCAAAGTACAGTGGCGAGGACTCCAAGCGTCTCGCACTAAATCGCTGGTTCTGCGAAGCGGACCTCGCATGTGAGGCCCGTCAACTAAGTTCCGAGTTCGCTCGGAGTTACTTCCTCATGTCTAATCTTGCTGGCAAGGCGAAGGAATGGGCCCTCGGCAAGCAGATGGCTGATCCATCCTGCTTCAGGACAATGAAGGCACTCAAGGTTGACCTGCGCCGCGCATTCGAGCCTGTTCAAGACGAGACCCAACAACGCGCGGCCTTCCTGCGACTGAAGCAAGGGATGCTCGCCATGCACGATTACATCCAGCTCGCCCGCCACCTTGCGTCATGCATTGTCATGAACCCCGTGGACTCGGCGACCCAAGTTCACGTATTTATCTCCGGAATGAACGCTGGTTATCACACTGGAGGACGCATTCGACATCGCCCTCCGCGAAGACGACAATGTATTAGCGTCGCAGACGTCTCTCTTCTCGCCCACCTTGAGCACGGAGACCGATCCAATGAAAATGGACACTATCCAAGAGGTCCACCCGCGCGGTTCATATGGCGGTCGTGGCCGTGACCGTCGCGGCCGTTAGCCTTCTTCCGATGCCAGAAGTCTAGTCATCGTGCGTCCGTTTGTCGCGCTCCGACGCCAATATCGGCGTCGATTGCGATGGACGCTGCCAACCCCGGGCAGACAATAAACGGGTCGACCAGTAGGTGCGGGGCGCCCTACTGATCGAGGGAAGGCGAACAGCTCTCTAGTGGCAGAGCCGCCTCCCAGCCCCGCAGTGCTTAATGCGCAGCTACATGCCACTACCTCCAACACTACTCGTGTTGAGTCTGCACATCGCGGGCGCGCGGTGTCCGCTCCGGGCGCTGTTGGATTCGGGCGCGACGAATACCTTCGTTCACTCCGACAGTCTGTCCGCGCTTCCCACCAGTGTGCGTGTTTGCAATGGTCCAGGCGGGACAGAGATCAAGTATGCTGATGGAGCGCCCGCAGGGTCGCGCGGCGCTCGGTCCGGGTTGCCTACGCGTTCGACGGCTTTTGCAGTTCCGAAGAATTCCTGGTGATCGAGCTGAGCGGGTCTTTTGATTGCGACCGTGGCTTGTTCGCCACCAGCCCAACGTCGACGGGTTCAACCACACGGTTTGGCCTCGCGGCATTGATGTGACAGCGGTACTCGCGCAATCTCCAAAAGGTCGAGCACGCTGTGGGCCTACGTTGGTGTCATGGATTCAGACCCCATGACTCGTACCCTACCTGAACTGAGCGATGGCTCTTCTTGTGAGGTGTGCACCAGCGTGACAAGCCCAACCGCAGGCGCTTTGGACATCTCGCGCGGCTATTACTCAAACTCGAAAACGCGTTTTCGGACCTGGAGAACATGTTCTCCCAACAAACCACAGGTGCGCGAGAGGGGCGTCGCTGGACGCGTTGACGATGATGATGATGATAATGTTGATGATTTCGCTCCTCGTTGGCAGTGGCTGACGAGGCGCGCCGACAGGGTCGCCCGCTGCGCCACAGCAAGAACGGTGCGTAACAGCTGACGCTGCACCACTGTGAATATTACGCGCACCGGCCAGAGCCGGTGTTGCGAAGTGTGGAAGATGAGAAGCGCCGGCAGTGGACGCTGGAGACCGTCAGCACCGGATCCCGATGCATCGTTGTCAGACATGAGTTCAGACAGCAACGCCTCGTCGCACTCGAGGAAAGCGTGTTCCGTCGCAAGAAGCAGAAGAAGAAGCGTCGCGGCCATCAGCGCCGGTGTTCAGGCTCGGATTGTGGGTCCGAGGCGGTGTCAAGCACGCCGTAGCTGACTTGGAAGTTATCCACGCCATCGAGCCCAACGGAGAAGAGTCGTACGCGCGCGACGTGCGCGTACATAATCCGCCTCGCACAGCGTCTACGCTCATGGAGCTTTGAGTTCAATCCTGGAAGGGCTCCCAACGCGACCTTCGTCGGGGTGACGTGAAACAAGTTGGCTTGCTCACGACAGCGGACGCGACAGCTTCGTTCAACGTCATTGCGTCTGGCTCAGCTTTAGCACTTGGCAAACACGAGCGTTCCGAAGGAGCTGAACACAAGTCAGCGCGTGACGAGCGCTTTGCAGGCCAATCCTGGGATGCGCTGAAGGCGAGTGGTAATCCTCTCTACGACCTCGCTCGAAAGTACGCGGACGTTTTTCAGAGAAGATCTCGGTGACCCTTCCCAAGGACCGCGGCGCGCGGCAGGAGTTCGACCTCGTGCCAGGAGCCAAGTATTGTGTGGCGCGGTAGTGACCGCTGCTGCGCGATCAGGTGCAAGCGATCGATGATTTCTTCAAACGCCGTCGCAAAGCATGTCACGTGCGGGAAAGCAACTCCCCGCACTTAAGTCCGATCTTCTGCGTAAAGAAGGCCACCGGCGAATGGAGCATCGTTTACGCATTCAACAAGCTGAACGATGCGACCATTCCTGTCCAGACTCCGATTCCCTGCAAGGACATAATTCTGAACTCGATGTCCGGTAGTACGATCTACAGAACCGTTGGTCTGACCGATGGTATCTATCAGATACTGATGCGCGCCAACGACATTCCGCTGACTGCTGTGAGCACCCCGAGCGGCCTGCTCAGGAGTGGCTCGTGATGCTCCAGGTCTTGAAAAATGCGCGAGCTACATTCAACGCATGGTCTCACATGTACTGAGACGCCTGCGCGACTTCGCGCCCAGCTACTTTGATGACATATTCGTGCACAGCAAGGAAGAACGCGGCCGACTCGCGCTCAATGTTCATCTCCAGCACCTCGAGAGAGTCTTCGCGGCGATGCGCGAGAACACGCTGTACACGAATTTGAAAAAATGTATCTTCTGCACGACGGATATTCAAGTGCTTGGGTGCTGAGTCAGCTGTAAAAGCGTTCGTACGGATCCCGAGGAGATCCCGTCGATCTGTTACTGGCCAGTGCCCAGGAACGTGAAAAGGTTCGGCAATGGCTTGGTCAGGGTAACTACCTACACAAGTATTTGAAGGACTATGCTCGTATTTTCCGGCCCATGGCGCAGGCACTCACGAAAGACATGCAATGGACCTCGTCCCCCGAGCATCAGGAGGCCTTCGAAGCGGTGAAGAACAGTCTCGTGTCAGCTCCCGTGCTAGCGCTGGCATACTACACGAAGTCCTGCCACGTCGTCTGCAATACCAGCGACTTCGCAATCGGCTGCGCGCTAATGAAGTTTGACGACGAAGGGCAGGAGCGTGTCGTGAGTTATCAGTCACGACATCTAAAACCCGCGGAGCGCAACTACACGGTCCACGACAAAGAACTCCTAGCCATGTGCTACGCGCTCATCAAGTTCCGCGTTTATCTACTGGGCGAACAGACGTTCACTCTGTACACGGATCACGCGTCGCTGAGGACGACAACCAAGATCCCCCATGTGGGCCAGTGTATGGCTCGCTGGCTCTCCTTTTTTGCTGAGTACAACTGCGTCGTCCACTACAAGCCAGGCAAGTCGAATATCCTGGCGGTCGCGCTGTCTCGTCGTCCCGACTACGATCCTCGATCCGACTTCCGACTTTGAGGACGTCGACACAGACGAAGATTGTGCTACGTGTGTCGTAGCAGGCGTCAACTTGACTGAAGTCCACGCGACCAGTCCACCTCGCGAAGCTATCGCGTCCACGTACGGCGCAGACGACTTCCTCTCTGAGATCCGAACCTATCTCCGCGAGCCGTCTGACGCTGAACATTGCAAGCTTTCTACGCGAGCGCGCGCTATGGTCGCGCGCTACCAAATCAAAGGTGACCTGCTGACGTACAGCGTCGATCGCTTCGATCGCTTCGATGCTCCGCGCGTCGTCGTTCCTCTTGACGACGACCTTTGAGATCGTCTGATGCACGAGTATCACGACACTCCCAGTGTCGGACATCTGGGGCGCGAGAACACATTCCTCGCGCTGTCGCGCGACTTCTTCCGGCCCCACATGCACAAGTGGGTCCGAAAATAGGTTCGTTCGTGCGACGTCTGCCAGCGCGTCAAACCCGCGGCGTCTTCTCAAGCTCCGCCCGTCCACTTCCGGTCACGCCGGATGCGTGGTCGTCGGTCAGCATGGACTTCATCTTTGGCTTGCCTCCAGATGCCGATGACAATGTCGGCGTCGACCGGTTCAGCAACATGTTCCATATGGCGCCGGTCCCGGCGTCGGTCATCGTAGAAGACACCGCGGCTCTGTTTGTCGACATTGTCTTCAGCCACCACGGCCTTTCCTCGTCCATCGTGTCGGACCGCGACCCGCGGTTCACGTCAGCCTTCTCGACTCGACTGTTCGATCTCTTGGGCACTCGCCTGAAGATAGCTATGGCTGCCCATCTTGAGACTGACGGCCAGACTGAGCGCATGGACCGCGTTCTTGAAGACGTCTTACGTAGCTACGCGTCGTCGTACGCGTCTTGGAGCTTGTTCTTGCGGTTAGCTGATTTCGCGTTGAACGACGCAGTCCATGCGTCAACTTGACGCCGTTCTTCGTCAACCACGCGCAGCACTCGCGCGTCAAGTGTTCACGGCTGCAAGTGGTTCGACGCTTGGTGGGGCGGAATGGAGTCGTCCGGGGTACGCAAAGCTAGTACGACATCAGAAGAGGCGTCGGTACGCGCCGACGTCACCAAGTCTAAGAACAACGCGATCGTCGAATGGGCTGCCAATGCTTTGATCAACCCCGCGGCACCAGCGAGACGTACCGTGACGTTTCCCGCAATTCATGATCCGGTGACCGGTGCTGGATCCAATGTGGCCAACTTCGAGAAGACGCCTGACCTCACAGTCGCGGACTCCGCAGCGATTTCGTACTTCCGGCTGCGCCGACAATCCGTCGTGCGCTTTCTGCGCGATGCAATCACCCAAGCAGTTGACAAGCAGAAAGAAAATGCAGAAAAGAGAGGATGCAAGAACACGGACGTGTGTTATGTTAGCCATATGGCCCTACTCTCCGTCGCAGGCATTCAACCTGGCGCCGTGGCTTATCTCGGAGCCAACGGTTCATTGGTCCGTTTACGGTTATGGCTCTCAAAGGAGACGCCTACACGCTCGACATTCCGACCACTATGCGACTCCACCCCACGTTCTACGTGGGGCGACTCAAGCGTTACTACCCGTCAAAAATCCAGGGGTCCGCGAGTCAAGAGCAGCTTCCTTCTCCTCTGCAGGATCCGGATCCTCCTTCGCCTCCTCGTTCGGGGCACGAGACTCCTCGTGGGGCGGAGCGTACTGATCGATATTCCGATTCTTTCGGGGACCTTGATCCTCGCGAAACCCCGTCCAATATCGAAGCTGACGCAGTGTCCGCTGCATCGAGTTCTGTTTCTGGCTCTGGCGGTCGCGCTCCGCACGCAGCTCGCCGACCTTCTTCCGAAGATCCTCCAATTCTTGCAAGTTGTCCACAGCACTCAACTCAGCCTGCTCGGTTTGGTGGCTCACCAAGTCCAAGCGAGACGCTGAACCAGCAGCGCCGACGTTCCCGTCACTTGGCTGGTCTGCGAGCGGCGCAGACCTCGCTGGCCCCGGCGAGGCTCGCCAGATCGATATCCCGCCTCATTATGACTTGAACTATGATCCCGCGGAAGACGCTCGACGTGGCACGGCTGCCACGTCTCCTGCGACCGCGATTGAACGGCCTCGTGGCGCTCCCACGACACCCGCTCGTCGTGCGGAGGATCCCAGCGCTCTTCTAGGTGCGTCTCGTGATAACTCCAGTCCCGCCTGGACGCTGATCCGTCCGTGCCGGCCATATTCCGGCGCGATGGTCCGCCCCCGTTTGTGGATACGGCAGGAGACCGTCGTTGAATCGTCGACCGTATTGTGGATCAAACGGGGATCACATCGTGGCCCCTGCTCTCCAAAATTTAAATGGTGTCATTGCCATAAAAACTTATCCATCGATGTACTTAATAAGGAGTCTGTGATACGTCAACAGCTATAAATACCTCTAATATTATTTACCTTCACTGTTTTTAATCGCCAGTGTGAATGTTGACCTTGTCGGCGACGATCACAAGGGTGTCGATGATCAACGACGGGGTACAGCTACTTTTCAGCATGCCGCACTCCTGCCTACGTCCCATCCGCCTCCAGGAACTGAGAACTAAAGTGAGTGGAGCTCGTTACCTAGCGAGACAAGAAGCTGATTCGTAACTCGAGCACAGACGCCTCGAGGTCACCTCTTTGGACAACGTTGCTCCTGCCACCAACAACAACAGAGAATACCCGGCCAGTGGAAAAAGTACTCCACGTTATTGAGCTCCAGCGGGTTCACCCCAAGGTGACAACAAGTTAGCGCCGCCATTTGACATCGTGCCATCGAAAACTTCCCACAAAAACATGATCATGCTGGAACACAATATTTGTTCTACGTGCTGCAGAAGACTGAGACCTGCATTCGATAAACTGCACGTCGCTAGATCTAGCATATGTGCCATACTCATAGAACTGCATGTGATTTTCAGCAAACGCAGATGGTGTCATCTCTTTGTTAAGCGGCCATATCCAGACAATCGAAGTAAGATGATAAGTACTGTTACCGGTATTAGTATGATTTAATGTGTGTATTAATACATGTATTTTGACATTTTAAACGGAAATTTCCGAGCTTCATCGGGCGCGGCACGATTTGTTTTAGTCGCTCATGACATCTGGCAATTTCTATCTGCGATATGAAGTGTTCAATCTTGTTGGGGTCGCGTATGGCAAGGTAGAGGGAGGTACTACACGCGCTGGAAAAATGAAGGTCAAGTTAGTGCGCAGTGAACGCTGGCTGGAGGAGGAAACACCGACGGCCGAAATGAATCAAGAAGAGCTCATACCTCGGGCGGTTTCGGCGGAATAGGCAGAAGATGGGGCCGGTACATTTATAGGTAGCGCCATATGTACATCAGGGTTCGACCAGGGAAGCTCGAGTGTGGGACTACAGTGTGGTGGTTGGATACCACTGGAAGTCGGGCATGCGTCAAGGGTGGCTCGATGTGAGCTTTGCCGGCGCTGTGGCCCCTGTTCTTTACGAGTCCGGGTCGACCCAAGAGGTGTACGCGCTGCAGCCCTGCATTGGGCAAAGCCCCAGCTTCGTCATGGCGGCGGAAGTGAAAACAACCCTCGTCAAGGTCTACAACAAGTTTAACGGGATCAACGAGGTCGCCCCGAGGGATTCCACGGTTCTCCTGGCCGCGATAGGAGTGAAAGCAATGGATGAGTCCCAACGCATCGCTGTCCTGGATTTTACGAGTTGTTAGGTATCCGAAATCACTGTTCGGCATGACTTCGATTTTGTTTTCTACAAGGAAGGGGTGCGAACGGCTTCTGCAGGAGTGACGTTTGGCGAGACAATATTCGATAAAATTGACCCTGAGCCGGCACACGAGGCTCCGAGAGACACAGGGAGGGGCGACGTTGTGCTGAGCGACGGATTGAGTGACTCTGATGACGAGGAATCGACTGCAGTGGCAACCGAAGGGCCCAGAAGTCATCCGGCTCAGCGAGCCTCCTAGCGCAGACGAGTTGACGCTAGAGGAATATACAGGTAGGTTACAACCCAGTGGCGGTAGTGGGGTCGAGATAACTTCGCAACAGGAACGCGACGTGGATCACTTATTTCTCTCCAGCGTACGGGCACTTCCATGGCTACATTGCGACAGATATCGCAGGAAACATCGATGGAGCTGCGGACAAGCAGCAATTTCAACCTACTGGAATGCAGATGTCAATGCACTTGGCGCTTATAAACGGTAAGTACGCGTCTCTGACGCCGCAGCATTTTGTTGAATTCGTTAAGATTTATTGGAGAAAGTTTGGCTTCTATCCACAACCTGCTATACTGCGAGCGCTGTTTGGCTGGGATTTTGGTACGAGAGGACTGTCAATTCTACATTTTGGTCGAATAACGGAACAGGAGAAACGGGCGCATGTCCGAGGGACTGACATGGGTAATTTCTCCAGGAATAACACCCTACCTGTGCATTCAGCGCCTGAAACATTTTGAGTAATCATTGGAGCATTGGAGGTCTTGTGTGTCATCACGCAGCAGCTTTACAAGCCGTTCGTTCACGAAACACTCGTGGCAGCCTCAAATTTCCTCGCTGAATTGCGTGTTGGTGAGCTACCGGTGTCCTCGGAGTCTTTGGCTGAAATTGCAGCTTGGATTGACGACAGGCTCGAGCACTTTCGAGTTTTCATCACTGAGGAGCAGTGGTAGGGGATCCGACAAATAAAGGAACACTTCAGTGAAGCGTATGAGTCCTTTATTCGTGTACACCAGCGGATACTACGACAAGACGTTATTGCAGCGGTGAATGTGGTAAGTTCAGCGTCTACCCACCGCAACCATCAAACGCGAGGTGAACGCAATCCAGCCTCAGATAAGCGTAATACCATCCCGATTGAAGTTCGACAATCTTTTCCTAAGCAGGGCAACAAACAATTGTGCTTGCGCTATTTACCGGCACAAGGATGTCGTGGTAAGAATGGAATCTGTGTGATCAAGAGCCTCAGCCATTTCAAACCTGAAATCGACCGTGAATTCATCGTCAAGAATTAGGGAGGTCTGGCTGCGGATATGCAATGACGTTACCAGGAGGTGAGCGCCGGCTTACTCACTCCGGGGATTGCAGGCCAAATACAACATTACATGATACCGTCAAAAACTAGCCCCGCGGCACACTGGAGACGTCCTCATCGTCCATCGACTAGTTCAAACTGTCGAATTTGTCCACACTGGTCTCACTTGGGCGGCTCATGCCGACGAATCCGCCCTCTTCCGGGCCACCCAACCGACTCATGTCGTCGGGCCCGTCCTCGCTCGGGCCGCTTGGTCGACTCATCTCGTCAAGATCGTCCGTCGGGCCAATCGAACGGCTCAAGTCGTCGAGTCCTCCCACCATCAGACCGCTCGAACGACTCATGTCGACGAGTTCGTCCACTCCCAGCCCACTTGGTCAGCGAGTCCGTCCATCCACGGGCTAAATGGTCGACTCATGTCGACAGATGTTCCTATCCCTGAGCCGATTGATCGGTTGAAGCTGGCGAGCATGTCTGCACGGGGTCCACCGGCAGTGTCTGACTCGTTGAAAGCTCCAGAATCCCAAAGTGCGTTCGTGGGATCGGTTCCAGAAGTCGGTGCGGGTGCGCCAGCGTTTAGTCCAAACACATCTGGATGTTGCCGCCTCCCAGCTTAATCAAGTTCTACAACGACACGGACTAAAACCTCCAGATCCGGCACCTGCTTCAGTCGTGCGCAATGACAAGGTGGTGTATTTGCTTGATCGTAATAAGCAAGCTGTCTATAGTGAATTGATTCTGAGAGGCGAATGCGACCAAGACCTACGTCCGATCAAAGCACTCGAAGAACCTACCGATTTGCAAGCGTGGCAGTAGTATCGCTATCACTCCCAATGGCATGACATTGTCCGTCAAGTTGTGGTGCCATCATGGAAGGCTTCATTTAAACAACAGAGTGCAGTTCCTCCAAATCATGGTTCCGCCACGAGAGCACTCAACATCATCGTCAAGAATCGGCGGGTCGGTCAAGATTCAGATCGATACCTCGTCCTTGACATTGATCTTCTTCCTAGATTAAAAGGTGTCACGTGGGCAGTTTACGGCATGTAGTCTCATGTGTTAGGTCCGCGGGCCCATTCTTCCAGCGTGTTGCAACATTAGCTCGACGAGCTCCAAAGTATGGATCTGTCGAGGTATCGGTCGAAGCTAAAGACGACCTCCGGTGGTTTTTAGTAATTTCGCGGGTCGGCAAGCTGAACGCCGTTCCAATGACTCGATTTACTCATCGACACGACCCTGATTTCCGCATCCATATGGATGCAAGTGATCAAGGCTTGTGCGCCTTATTTCCGTACCAACAACAGTATCTACAAGTGAAATTTACAAGCGCAGAACGCGCACTCATTCACTGCTGCAACGAAACTGGGGACAACCAATTCTGCATAAATGTACTCGAGCTCATGAGTGCCGTTTTTGCTTCTTTGATGTGGGGTCACGCCTGGCAAAGCTCCGTCAAGAGGGGGCACACACGTTCGGTTTTGGATTGATAACACCTCGGCGGTCGCGTGGGGTAATCACAAGGCGAGTCGCAACAGATTTGCACAACTGTTGATTCGAATCCTCGGCATCTGTGAAGTTGAGCACGCGTTTTATTCAACAGTATCTCACATTGCCGTGGTGGACAACGAAATGGCCGACGCAGGCAGCAGAGTGAGGCGGTCGCCGTCTCTAGATCGTTTATTTGCTAACTTGTGCGTGGTACGGACACAGGTGCAAATCCCCAGCGATTGGCGAAATCTCTCGCATCTCTGGGAGCGTTACTACCAGCAGGGGCTCTCGCCCAGTCGTCCAGAAAGCATTATTCTCGCGCATGGAATCAATGGTCTGCGTGGTGCAACATGATGCGTTGTAGCCCCTGGTTAGAGGCAAACGACATCAACAAGAACGCAGAGCAGCTCGGAGCGTACTTGTGGAAGTATGGTATGAACAGAAAACATGCTGGTAACACCTACTCGACGATGTGCACCAAATTGTGCGCGGTGCGCTGGTTTCATACGAACACAGCCGGATATAACGCAGGAGTCAACGCTAGTCACGCTATTTTTATCGCGAGATTCGGCGCTTCACAGATCCAGTCGTCAAGCAGCAGCTGTTGACCGCGCGGCTGCTTCGTACTATCTTCCTTGCAATCGATACTACTCAGCCGCCAATCAACTGTTGTGGGGCGGTCTGCTGCTTGGATACTTCTTTCTTCTCAGGAGGTCGGAATATTTGTTCATCGGAGGGAAGGTTCATAGCTACATTTTGCGGCTCTCCGCAATCCGTTTTTGGACGTCAATGAACAAAGCGTGGATCCCAAATGGGCTCAAATCGTGGGGTTACTTTAAACGGAGCGAAGAATACCCAATTTGGGCGCGAGGAGACAAGGTATCACAGTAAGTCGCAGGACGAGGTCATATGCCCAGTCAGAGCAGCGCGTTGGGTGTACAAGGCCGCAGCCGCGTTCGGTATAAGAGCTAGCGATCCAGCACTCTCCATGAGGAAGGGAGGAATCTCGGCTCAGGATATCGCCAAGATAATCAAGCGAGCTGCATCAAGGAGTGGCTTAGATCCCGCGCGGTAGTCCACACACTCGGTACGTGTTGGAGGTGCTACTACGCTGCTGAACGCCGGGCGGATCGACCGGTTATCAAGCTCCTAGGCAGATGGCTCTTCAACGCATTTGAAGATTATCCGGTTCTATCCGCGAAAGGAACGGAAGGCTTGGCCCAGCAGATGTGCTACTAGCACTGCTAGCGGCGCATCAGGTCCTGCCGAGTCGGCATTTATTGTGGGGCGAACCGCCACGCCACGCCCTTCAAGTGTGGCAGAATGCACAACATTCATTTGCCCCAAGTGTTATGCTGTTGGAAAGCCTGAATTCGTCGATCTTGCATCACTTCGCTTCTATTTAAACGGTTGCTACTTGTAATTAGATAGAGTTTTGAATCCTTGCATGAAAGTGAGAAGATAAGTCGGCAATGCAACTTCGCTTCTAATTAAACGGTTGCTACTTGTAACTAACTTAGTTACGCCAATCATGCCTGTATTTACTTAAACGAAACCCCTCCCAATGTGTGTAACGTCTCACCGTGTATACATAGGCCGCTGGGCGTAATAATTTGCCTAAATTGTGTTGGTCAAGACAGCAGGAAATGTTTCGTTCACAATGCACGAATACTTTTCCGTGAAAGATGCAATATTAGATTTTGTAAGTAGTCATGTGTTGCTCGAAGTTACTCGAACGGTCCGGATAAATAATCTGCTGCAGGTAAAATATATCAAATCATAGAGGTGTTTTGTCCTGATCTTCTGTGGATGAGTCAACCGCCTCGAATATAAAAATAATCGATCCTGTTATCAAATATAGCAGGGTTTTAAAGCTTATTTGCAGAAGTTTTCAAATCGTATTACGAAAGGTATCAGAAATGCAAGGATTCAGACCTCGTTGCAATCTCTGGTAGACTCTGGATATAAAATCCAGCGAACAGTTATTTGTTAGGACAGGGTTGACAGTACATGTAGTAGTATTTCGCACGAAGTTTTGAGGCAAGTTTGTAGCAAGATGTTGATTGAGAGAGCTACTATTGAAGTACATGTATTGCGTTAGGCAGAGAATATTTTATATAATTATAGAGGGGTTTCGACACACAATATAATGTTGAAGGTAAAACTAGAGTTATTGCAGCTTGCAATACGCCAATTTTGTTGTTGTTTGAACTTGTTACTTCGGCGTGTCATCGTCGAATTTCTTGGCGTCCAGGCGATCGAACGGTGGCGTGAAATCGTCGAATTTCTTGGCGTTCAGGCGATCGAGGTTCGACTTGAAATATTCCTCCAACTTATTGGCGTTTTGGCGTTCAAAAAGTGGCTTGTTATCAATTGCTTTCTTTTGCGTCTTTGCGCCTTGGTCTTGCCAACTTTAAGCCACGAACTCAGTTTGTCTATGAACTGCTTGGCTTGGAACGCGCGCTCTTCCGAATCGCTCGAGTGCAATGCGTTGGCATCAATAATTGCCATCTGGGGGTCGCATCTTTGGTTTTGAACGGCACCCGGTGTTGCAGTAGTGGTAGCGGCTTGAGCAACTAGGAGAAAATACTGGAATGTAGCGGTGCATGTACAAACTTTGTGAGTGGGTTATCCAATTTCGTTTAAGAACCTGCAAAGAAGAGATGATTACTGTTGTCAACGATTGTGTTGTGTTGATTACTGTAGACAATGATTGTGTGATCGTTGGTGACTTGAAGTTATTAACTCTAAGACTCTATAATATGTTACTGTCAACCCTGTCCTAATTAATTAATGACTGTGTATGCTAAAATTTAATTTTTAGCATATACAGTTACTTAAGGTATAAATTTGGACAATTAATAACTGTGTACGCTAAAATTTAATACCACTGGCATTTAAACGAAAATGTATGTCCTCCTCTATTACTTTATTTTATAATGAACCACGAGACTTACTAATTAGGACAGGTTTTACAGTACCGTATTCCCCCTGTTACAGGCGTCACCAATCTGCAGGCGGGAGTAGGGCTCGTACTTAACTCAACGTATTTGGTCATATCTCTGCTACGCTAGTTTAATAGCTCGCAAATACTAATAAAGTACCTACCAACGACGTATACCTGTTCACCATATCTGTAGGACCTTGCTCACAAATTTTTGTAGCGGAAGCGCAAACGGCGTTTGATTTACTTGCCTAGGTCTGCCGTATGACCAGGGAGATATGACGATCATATCGATGTATTATACCTATTGTTTCATTGGCTAAAAGTGAGTGACGCTTGTAACAGGGGGAATACGGTATTATGAGAGACTCTGTGACAGCCCTTTCATGTACATATTATGTACATGGAGTTGGCAGTTAACTTCCTGATTTCATGTTTGGTTTTTGCAAAAGAATGCAAAACATTACTGCCTGAGACATTCATCCCCACAAAAAAATCTAAAGCAAGCCACGTTACAATGTTGCATGGAAGTCCCAAAATAGTAACAAAGATTCATGTGATTTAGATAGATCGCAGGAATAATATAATAATATAACCCAAAGGTTCTGAACTCTAGCAGTTTTATCTCCATTCGCCTTTGAATGCTCAAAGAAAAATGAAGCATGCACCTATGTAGTTTGTGGTCATGCTCTAGCCCAGATATTCTTTAAAATTGAAAGCGATGGTTCTCAAATCAATCCCAGCTTTTGCTGCGCCCAAGACATCCGTATGTATTGCGTTTATGCGGTAACGTATAATAAACACTGCCACGTAAACATATTGTGCTTTGCAGATGTTTTTGCAAAACGGGCTATTTAAACTGAGTTTTGCAAATATGCGAAGTCTTAATTACGACTTGTCAACTTTATTAAAAGTCTGTTGTATGCCAGTACCAAAGAATTACAGTCAGACGCTAGAATTAAGGCCAGTGAATCCGGAAATGCCCTTTCAAAAGCGCATTTCCGACCTAATTCATCCAAAACAGACATGAACAACTCAGCAGTTTAGATTAAGTATCAGGCAACCGTTGGATAGAAAACCAGCTAAGGAGACAACCCGCTTGGCTGACGAAGCACGTTTAGCTACGTAAACACCCTGTTATATTATGAGTATTATAATACTTGCAGGAGCCACAAGATCATCGTTTGACAAAGTCAACAACGAAACGTATCGCCCTTGACAATCTGCCACTTTACCTCAAGCAATGCTAAGCCATCGCAAGAACTGTTGTAAAGCGGAGTATTATTGTTCTACGCCAATGCGTTCATTAAATGTTTCTTGTCTTAGAACATCAAAGCTTGTTACAGTATGCAGATAACTAGAATCATTAGTACAAGCCAATAAAGAAAAAATCGCAACATACCGCTCTATGAAAGTAACGATCCAGTGCCCGAGACCAAACGGAACAATGTGATACTGGAGCCCCGAGGGCGGCGTGCAGTTGCCCTCGCTGTTATTACGGCGATCTTAGACCGCCCCACAACTACCCACGAGAACGTCGTATGCCGATGGAAGCCCTACACGATACGAGAGGCGCGTGCCTTGCGGGTCTTACTGATCAATTTGCGCGTGGCGTCAGAGCACTTGCAGGCCTCGCGGATAGCCGCATAGACGTAGCATGTAGTACGATACTTCAGCAGACTGTTGTACGAATATAGAGAGCAGGTTAGTCGACGCCGGCGGCGCGATCTCCGCGGAGCTTCCGCAAGGAAGGAGGCAGGTCGCTTTAACGCACTTCGTAAAAGAATATTCGTTGTAGTAGGTAGTAAATAAAGCAGAAAATAAGGCTCTGTTTTACCCAGGGGCGACAAGTCGGTTTTAGAAATGATGAAGTCTGAAATAGAACTCTAAAATAGAGGTAAAAATATATGCACAAAACAATTATTCTTCGAAAATACCGGTATTCTGCGGAAAAAAGATTTTATTTTTTTACAAATATATATATTGATAACCTTCGCCAACGACTGGGGGCAAAATACCCCTTCGGTACCTTTCTTGAATTTAGTATAATACCTGTAATGGAGGCATTTTGGCCATAGTCTTTTTCTGCAGACCATAGAAGTTCAATGAACGCTTTGACCAATTTTCAAAACAATTCGCAAAAATAAAAAAATGAAATGTACAAAATAACCGCAAAAAGGCCGAGCCTCCCACCACCACCACCACTAAAAACGCGCGCATTGTATAGACGTCCCTCCCACACAGGGAGAATACCAGAACTCGATCAGTTATCATTTATCAATGGCACAAGGGAGCCCCGTTCGCTCACCCCCATCCCTTTTCACAACACGCCCTTCAAAACAGCCCACGTACGGGCAACTCCGATGAGGCATTAGTAGGTCAGATTTTCTAAGCCTCCATCCGGATTGGGTACATTAGAACTCAAACCTAGTTGATTAGCGCTTGCCGTTATAACACCAAAATTTGATCCTATGTCTGCTTTTAAAAAGCATCGAGAAAATAGTGATGCCAAAAGTAAATCAAAGACATTAAGTCATTTCCAAAGATACTTAGTATCGCAATTCTATACTCGGTATTAACAAGGTACCAACACGGTGAACGACTTTAGATGCTACACTACCTTCACACTAGCTGCTTTAAAGAAAATCAGCTCCCAAACACGGTCTCATCACTATCTATCGAACTGTTGTCACTGCTTTGGCGTCCCCGTGATGTCTCCAAGCTGTCTCGGCGGACGCGAAACATACTAAGAAGGCGCTCCTCGCGACGAGAACGGTAGCGCTTCTGCGCTGTCTTACGCTTGGAAATAACCTCTTCCCGATGGAAATCAGGCGGCCTAAGTAGTTGCGATAGGAGTCTCCATCTACAGCTCGTAGTGGGTTCAGGTGCACGTGGAAGTTGGTCAGCGCGACGCACGTCTTGAATAACGTGTCGTAGTTGGCTTCAGTTCAACGGTTCTTGTCCGAGCGCACAAATCAGAGTGTGATCAACCTACCAAAATAGTTCTCGACGAGAACTCAATCGTGCGCGATCTTGTCGTTCTCCTCAAGCAGCTCGATCGAGAGCGTGTCGCCTGGTTGCTTTTTGTGCGGAGTAATAGACCGGAAATGCGACGCGAGGCCCTGGTACCCTTTGTCTGCGATCAACGCCCACTCATCGGGGTATTGAATGTCAGGGGGCCTTCGTCCTGCAGACGCTTCTCCGCCTGTGACTTTTTGTGTTCTGGGAATGGAACGCCTGTTTCTTACGGAACATTTCTATGTCCGGCACATGGCCTGGGTAGTGTTGTGTGCAATTGATAGCCTTGCCCGTAGGCAAGACCGAGACTTCCACCTTTTAGCCGTGCAGTTTGTGCTTACCGCTGTAGTATATACTGCGATCTTCACGCAGACCTTACGGGATGTTGGCCTGCTGGAAGGTCACATCGGTAGCGTAGCGCGCGCAGGAAAGTTAGCAAAGGTCTTCCCCGTAACCATTAGCTCACGCATGCTCCACCTACTTCTTCTTTTGAAAGGTTGGTTGATTGCATGACGGACTCCCTGCTGCTCAGGACCAACTGGTCGAACACAGGCGACATCGAGTCAACAGGGTCGTTTTCGTCGTTTGCGGCGTCACGCTTGGAAGCGCGCTTGAAAGCGCTGTAAATGGAGTGGTGGTGAGCGCACGAGAGAGTTAGCGCCAAAGTAAGAACGAGATGACGCCAAATAAAAGCCAACCCGCTCCGGTTGCCATCTAAAGTGCAGCCTCCTTAGTTGCACCATATTTACTTAGAATTCTCTCAATTCTGCTCTCTATTCTCCGATTTGGCGTATTATCTCCAAGTAGGCCAATCCTAAGACACGTGGTTATCTGCTCCGACTTGAATGACTACCTACCGATATTGAGTCTCACTTACGAGTAGCTAATTGCGGTTTGAAGGAGGTCAGCCTTCAGCTAGTGTACTAAATATCATTCTAATGTGCTGAGAATATGCAAACATAACGATCAACTCGGTTTGAGGTTTATTCCGGCTCACCTATTAGCCGGTTACCCTGACTGTCTTCTGCGCAGATATTTAGTTCAATACTTGGTTCTATTTTGTATTATACTTCCCCTCGAGTCGTCAATACTAGAGGCGTAGCATTAGGCTGGGAGGACAGTTGACTAAGAATTTTTTTTTAAATTAAGCTCGCGCCTCATTGAATTTTTAAATTCAACACAGGTCGACCGAGCCGTCCACCTTCAACGTAGCGACCATGTCTGTCAGTGCTTCAGTTAGAGTAACTGACAGACATGGTCGCTGCGTTGATGGTGGACGGCTCGGGCGACCACATCCGAGAAGCCTAGCAGCACCATATATGGATACAACGTCCCGTTCACACCGGGTACAACCCGAGCAGGTAATGGTGAATGCGCAAGTATAGCTTGCGCAGCATGTCCTGAGAATCGTAACCTTGGCGCCAGTCCAAATCTACATCTTACCTACTCGGGCCAAAGCGACTGCGTGACTCGTTAACGAAGATAGCGCACTGTCAAACAATGTAGATGGAGCTTCTTCGCCCAACAACATTCGGAACACCACCGTCCACAAGATACACATAATATTTTGTGTGACCGTAGTCATAATCGGTGACATATGGACTCAGGCGACATTCGCCAATTAAACCTTGGGGGACCCCACCAATAAAATTGATCAAGGTGTTCAGCCCGCTAAAGCTGTTCTCCCAGTAAAAGGTTATTTACACGGTAAAATGTCATAGTTATTGTACTAGTATATTTTTTCCCGGTCTCTGCCAAGGCTGCAGAGGAGGAATCGTTTGAGCTGATTCGAGGCTGCATGATCCTGCAAAACCTCTCGTCCGGGATGTCAATTGACGGCTTGTTCCGCGCATCCTCTGTGGAAATCATCTACAGGTCCCACAAATAAGACCCAACACGTCAAGGCAGCACAATCCGCCACTATTGATCGCGAATTCAAGGCCTATGTTCAGTGGAAGCTGCAGAGTTATGCCTCCTCAAAGAAAACGGTGGCAAGCTAATGGCAAGCCCTTGGGTAAGTTCTTGACGTCACTGAGTCGAGTGAAAACCATTATCTAGTCAAACGTTGCGAGAGTGATCAAGAATGCTGCGAAAGCACTGGGCGTGGAACCAAGCGAGTATTCATCCCACTCACTACGAATTAGCGGAGCCTGCGCTCTGCTAGCAGCCGGTAAAAGTGAACTCAGCTTGGGAGTGCTCCAATCTAATCGACGGATTACAGGGGGCTCGGGAAGCCAAGCTTCTCTAAACTAATCAAGTACTTGCCCCCATCCAGCAGTCGTGATCGTATTCAACAAAGGAAAGCCAGCATCTCTTCACTGAAGAGTCTTCAACAGTACCTCACGTAGCAACTGAATTCGCCAACACGGCGTCTGTCGAATCGGATTTCTCTATTCCCAAGTGAGAACAGGAGGACCGTCGCACAGGGTTGACCTCTTTATCACTGGAGGGCATTTTCCAGGCTAAACAGTTCAATCAACTAAACAAATTATTGGTTACACAGTCGGGATAGCTTTAAAGTGGCATACCCATGTAGGAAGAGTGACCCTGTCACTCTTCCTACATGGGTATAAAGCGCACACCTTATTGCACACATGGACCGGTAGGCTTGTAGCGGCCAATGTGTGACCGCACAAATGGTTACGCAGTTATCTACCCCTAATAGGGGTTTCAAAGTAATAAATTATAAGAAGAATTTCTTGCTAATAATCCTAACAATCAGGCTAATCGTTTTACATCCCCGAAGGTACATCCGAACCTTGAAACGGGCTAAAGATTAGCCGGATCTCAACTTGATGCCAGCAAGCTGCCCGTGGGATCCGCCCACCCGTGGCGAGCAGCAAGCCACAAGTAGCGCAAGCTGGATATCAACTGAGAAACGCGAATGGACTACATGTAGCGATGCTTATTGACATTTTAAACTGTACTACTGTATCAAGCGCTTACTACGAACGTGATAACCCCGTCAAACTCGCTGAGGCCAGGTTCGATCAGTTGTAAAGCTACCTGCGGGATTCTTGTCGGTCTTGGTGATCTTCTTCGTATTGCTGCTACGACTCAAGACGGTAGCTCTTTCCCCAGCAGCTCTTCGTGGATCTGCCGGGCGGCTGCAAACGACTTGCTTCTGTTGCTGGTAAACGACAGTGACGACGGTAACTACTTAATTCCGCGGTTGGGCGGTGGCAGCGACGTGAACAACTCGGCGTGGGGGGCGCTGTGTTGGGGGTGGAGTCACCAAAAATCTGTTTTGCAAAAAATAGGCAAACGATAAGCCTTCGGGGGCCCCTCTTTGGTCTGATCTTTCCCAAATCTTTTGCGAAAAATAATTGTAGTAATTTGCTTCTTTGAAACCCCCTATTAGGGTCTGCAAAATGAATCTACTTGCATGTCAAATCTTTTTGTACTCTTAATTCGATCTAAGGCTCCATCGGTGTCTTATTCTATAATTGTTGGTTCATACCGGTAACCAGTCAGTCTGGATCATCTTCATGTCGTTCATGTTTCTGCCCTCGTGCCTCAACCCTGGGTTGACAACCCGACGCTCAAGCTGAAGCTAACTTTGCGGGCAGCCTCGGCACGACCATCGCCGAAGTAACCGGGGTCGTCGTCGTCGAGTGCGACCAGCAATCCGTGTCGTTTGCCTTTGAGTTTGAGTAGGAGGGCGGTGTCTTCGGCAATCTGTCGCCGGTCTACGGCACCTGCATGGTCACCCCCGCGCTGTAGCGCTAGCACAGCGAGCCCAACCGCATATCGCGCGTCTTCGTCTTCATGATCACGTATCTCGGTGCTCTTCATCGCGCTGGCCAGCACGGTGTTCTCGGCCGCCGACTGCCAGATCACGGTCAACCTGCTCTTCTCCATCTACCTGGACGCCGACACGAGCATGACCACATTGAAGATCAAGTCGGACTGAGACGCCGTGGACCTGTTCTACCTGTTCGTGCAGCTACACGTGACCATCGCCTTCTCCATGCTGCTCACCTTCCCTTCTACTACTATCTGGTCGCGCGCCTGGTATGCACAACAAGAAGGAGGGCCTCATCGAGAACGCCATCTCGTACATCGTACACCTCCAGCCCGCTAAAGACTTCATGAACGAGTCGGACTGGCCCTCCAAGGTCTCGTACGTGTCCGTGGCAATCGAAGTTAATTTTCTCTGGCTTCTAAGTCATGTAAAAACGGAATCGCGAGTGCAGCCCTACTGGACCAACTCCATGTGACCCGTACACGTTAAGAGCTGGAGTAGATTAAACGTCGATTCATCACTCGAATCCTTCAAATAACTGGAACAGGTTTAGTAAATGTAGTATCGTTTCCTGAATTTCAGGTAAAAGACGTGTATTTGTCAGTGTCCAGTGCTTCCTAAAATACTATGGAAGCGGAGGGTGGTCCATAGCCCACCCTCAATTATTGCATCTGAAAACGAAGATTGAAACATCAATTATTGCAATTTTTAATAGATGATTTCATTGGTCAAAATCCGTTTATCGTACTCGTGATTGGGTAAATTCGTCAAGTAACTGGGTTGAACAATCAATTATTGTAGGCTATCATCATGCTCAGGAAATCAATTATGCGCCGCATATTATGGCAATATATTGTTAGTACCATATATGTTTAGGAAGCACTGTCAGTATCACTCATTGTAATGGAGCCCTGTTAGCCTTTCAGCCTCGCTACTGGTAGGTAGTATCAAATACCGCCAATTGACTATCAGATATCAGGTTCGATAGGGATCAGATTTACTCCATTCATTTTATTACTAACTGCTACTTCTCTGTCCGGCCAATTTATACGAGTTTGGTTTTTGTTTGCCACACAAAATGTTACATGAACTTTATTGGTCAAAATTTGACTCATCTAAATGACTGGCAGCGGGTCAGTAATTTGGCACCGCCATCAGCTCATTTGAGCTTCCTGCATCCAGATCCCCCGATCAGCATGCCAAGGACCCCAACGAAGAAGGACCTCCCTCCGCACAAGCGCGTCGCAGTCGCTCTTTTCCTGTCTAACCTATGTGTAAACGGCCGCCTCCCGTATGGCAGCAAGAAACTCGCCATGCACACATTCACCATGAGCCGCAGCACCATCGACAGCATCTGGAAACTCAGGAGTTGCCCCAAGGCTCTGACAGCACCACGGCAGCCTTACCCAAAACGTTCTCGCCGTTTCACCCTCGCTGAACTCGGTCAGATTGTGTCCGCAGTGCCCCTGTGCAAGCAGCAAACCATCCGAGCGTTGGCTGAGGCTACAAACATTCCTCGATCGACTCTACACGACTACCTCAAAGTCAAGTCTCTTCGGCGGGTCATCTCACGTGTGAAGCCCACGCTGATAAGCGATCACAAGAACCAGAGGCTGTCGTTCGCTCTTAGCCACGTGCAGTGACCCATCGTACCATCGTATGCTTCGTGTTGTAGGAGCACGTTCGTACCGTTTTGACTCTATGTATGACGTTGTCCACATTGATGAGAAATGGTTCAACATGTACAAGGCGTCAAACCGCTACTACCTTGCGTCTGATGAAAATTTACCGTATCGCTCGTGCCCAAATAAGCGGTTATCGGTAAAGTAATGTTTTTGGCTGCAGTTGCTCGCCCACGCTACAATTTTGGTCGAAAGCGTTATTTTGACGGCAAAATTGGCATCTGGCCAATTGTAGAGCATACAGTGGCACTCCGAAGCTCCGTCAACAGACCTGATGGCACATCGATCACGAAGAGTATTTCGATGACGCGGTGCGTATATGTGGACTTGCTAAAGAGCAAAGTGTTTCCTGCAATTCGCAGTCAATGGCCTGGTAAGATGAAACTGAAGTTTATTAATTAGTTTTTAATCACTGCTGACTCACATTCTTTGTCAATTGTATATATGGAGGAAGACAAATGTCATTCGTGTTCAGCAAGACAATGCCGGACCGCACGTGAGCGAAGACCATGGAGAAGTTGTGGCGGCGGGAAAAGAACGTGGTTGGAACATTCAGATGGAGTGCCAGCCACCACGCTCTCCTGACTGTAACATCGTGGATTTAGGGTTCTTCAACGCTATACAGTCGCTGCAGTACAAGAACCCGACCAACGACGTAGATAAGCTGATCGAAGCTGTGGAAACAGCATTTTGCGAGATAAAGCATACTACATTAGATAAGTGCTTCCTGACACTACAAAAGGTCATGGAATGCATTATCACATCGAATAAAACCTCGTTTGTAATACTGCAATTGAGGCTTCATAGATTGAGCTATTACGAGGATAATCACAAAACGCTGACGATGCTGTAGCAATTTTTTGTCTAATATCGCTAATTTATAGCCGGATTACGAAAAAGGCTATTATGTCTTCAAACCCAGCTCACGTTTGCGGAGTTATTTATCATGTCGATTGAGTTAACTGACAAACAACAATACCAAAACGAACCTCGCGATCTGCTCTTTCATGTAAGCTACTTCCTCGCGCATAACAACAAAAATTGACTGAGTGAGAGGCGGAGAGTCCAAATTCGTATAAATTGGCCAGACAGAGAAGTAAGTCGGTGGATAGATTTCATATCAGATATAGCAGTGTATCAGGTGTACCAGGTATTAGGCACGTTCTTCTCTTCTCAGCTCATAACGCCTCCACTGCAGTGAGCTCTTCCTGACTAGAAAATATACAACGAGTCTGCGCGCGAGTAGCGCTGTCGACGAGTTTTTGTCTGGAAGGCATCTCGAGGCCTTGCACGGCCTGCAGTCCGGGATCTTGTCACTAGTTTGTCAGAGCACGGTATACTGTATAAATACACGTTGCTCGTAACTGTCAACTTTACCATTTTAATTAACACTGGTAAAGTGCCCGTCGAAACAGAGGTCGGAATCAAATGGAGCAAGACAATAATTAATTGTGTTTTCCAATAAAAATATTTGTTATTTATCAACTTGCTGACAAAGTTTTTAGCCATCATTTGCTGAACAACACCCGCAATCCCTCTTTCTTCCTTGTCACCTTCGGCGATGTTGTTGCCTCTCAGAAATCGAGACTGGTCGCTAACACTTTGGTCGGCGCAGACAAGGCACAAACTCCCAGCGACATCACACCAGTTAGAGCGATGTCACTAGCAACAGACGCAGTGACATGAACTTGGATTACGGAGATAGCCGAAACAGCGGCCATTAGGATGTAGGGTAGACGCATGGTTGGTTCTGGATGTTAATGCTATGTCTTGGAAAACAAATTGTGAAGTGAGGGCTAAAGGTCTACGGAAAGCAAACCACACAACACAACACAACACACGCGTGTCCAACAATTCTTATTATCGTTCCGCCTGCATACATGATGTGCGTGACGGCGATTACCGTACCGTACGGGAATACATACATGATGTGCGTGACGCCGATTGCTGTTGGGGTTCGTCGATTCCAAAACATGCAAGGAACTAGCATGTTTTTATTTATAAGGATTATTGTGCTACTGGCTTAATGCCGAGCTCAAATAACCATGCACGGCCGGCCATTTTGCCTGTCGTATTCTACGCTACCCATCTCTCCCTTCAAGGGAGAGATGGGTAGCAAGAAATCGTTTGGAGATGAAGGTAAAATGGACAGCTTCCCGCAGGATTTTCGCATTGATTTCGTGTATTGGTTGGTTAAACAATTCAAAGGGCAGCCATAATTGCGAATGTAGACGTAGCTTGGAAGTCGAGATGAGGGGTAGGAAGGAAATCAAAAGTGAGTTTTATTGAGTTAGACGTCCTAGTCCTGCTTGCTCTCTCCTACACATGTAGTTCTCCTATCTCCCTGTTTTCTCTTGATCCAATTATGCAACGGACACACCAAACTGCAACGGACACGGTCCGCGTATACAATCACTTGCGATTTGTGTACTGCAACGGACGCACCAAACTGCAACGGACACGGTCGGTCTCGTCAATGCATATGCAAATCACCATCTGATGTGGAAGTCAGCGAGTCGGTTCTTGGACTCCACGTACTCCAGCTCAACTTCCTTGTTGATCACCTTCTCACGGATGAAGTGGAAGCGAATATCGATGTGTCTCATGCGCGCTTGGTAGATGACGTTTTTGGCCAAAGCCATTGCTCCTTGGTTGTCCTCGTAGATCACCGTAGGCTCGCTCTGCTCCGCACCAATGTCCTTCAGGAGACGGCGCATCCAAACGCACTCCTTCACACAGTCGCTCAGCGCCATGTACTCCGCTTCGGTGGAGCTCAGCGCCAGAGACTTCTGGAACGTTTGGTCGCCACACCACAGGCGCACCACACAGCATGAGCATCATTCCGCTCACCGAGCGTCGGTCGTCACGGTTGCCAGCTCAGTCCGCATCAGAGTAGGCTTCAAGTTGAGTACCGAGTAGACCATCGTACGTGATGCCGACGTTCTTCGTCTTCAGTAGATACCGCACGACCTTGATCCCAGCATCCCAGTGCTTCTCACCAGGGTTCTCCAGGAAACGGCTCAGTTTGGCGACTGCCACCGAAATGTCGGGGCGCGTTCCGCACGCCAAGTACATCAGACTTCCCACAAGCGATCGATAAGGCTTCGACTTCATCTTAGCTTTGTCTTCTTCAGTCTGTGCCTCGTCAGCCTTGGTCAGATGTACACCAGGTTCCAGTGGTGTCAGGCACGACTTTGCGTTTTCTTGACCGAACTTCTTGATGATCGACGTCGTGTACGCCTGCTGACTGATGGTCAATGATCTGCGCTCCATGTTGTAGTCAATCTCGATGCCGAGAATGAAGCGTGCCCTTCCGAGGTTCTTAATCCGGAACTTCTCGGCGATCCCGGCCTTCACTGACGCAATAACAGCTTTCTCACGCGAGGCAATCAACATGTCATCAACGTAGAGGCACACCACGCACTCATCGTCTCCATCTCCTCTCGTGTAGACGCACGGGTCAGCATCAGCAGCTGTAAATCCCATGTCCTTGAAGTGTTTGACAATGGTCTCGTTCCACACACGAGACGCCTGCTTGAGCCCGTACAGACTTTGTAGCAGTAGACACACGACGTCGTCCTCGCCTTCAGCTTCAGCCAACGTCAGAAGCTCTCAAAGACCTTCTGGAAGTTCCATGTAGATCTCCTCTTCAAGCTTGCCATACAGGAATGCGGTGTCGACGTCACACTGCTCGATCTCCATTCCGTCCGCGCAGCACTTTGCCAGCTTTGCACGGATCGAGTTCAAGTAAGCCACCGGCGAGTACGTTTCCTCGTAATCGATGCCATGATGTTGCGAGTACCCTTTGGTGACCAGGCGAGCCTTGTGACGAACGACTTGCCCCTTCTCATTGCGCTTCAATGCGAATACCCAGCGGCAACCAATCGGGCTCTGGTGTTCTGGTCTTGGTACCAGCTTCCAAGTCTTGTTAGCAGTGAGCGACTCAAGCTCACTTGCAATAGCATTTTCCATGCGTCGCGGTCCGCGCTGTTCGTAGCTTCTGCGTACGACATAGGGACATCCTCCGTTGCAGCCATTACTTGACCGTTATCAATAGCGAGCAGCTCGTCGATTGGCATGATACGACCCTGGGTCACCATTTGACGCTTGTATCCAATGCCAGAAAGAGCAACAACCTGCTTCTTACGTCCTCCAGCTTCCTCCGGATCGTTGGTCTCTTCAATGTGTCGAGCACGCGAGCGAGTAATCATGGGATGATCCGGGACATAAACGATTGCGCCTTCTGTAACCACCTCATGTTGAAGTGGGATCATCTCATGATTATGGATGGTGAGAGTTCACGACGGTTCATAGCTGGGAGCAGTAGCTCGAGGCACAGTGACATCATTCCCGCCATCGTTATCTTCATCATCGATCTCTGCCATGAAGTCATCCGGGCTAGTGGTCTCCATGAACTTGACAGTGCGAGCGATTTGTACTTTTCCCGTGACCACGTTGAGTACGCGATATCCCTTGACACCATCCTCGTAGTCCATGAATCGGCACTTGAATGCCTTGGCGTCCAGCTTGCGGCGCTTCTCGTCAGTAATGTGCGCGTAGCCAAGTGCACCAAACACCTTCAGGTTCTTGAGCTGAGGTTCCTTCTGGTACACGATCTCGTACGGTGTCTTCACAGTCACAGTGTTGGGAATCCTGTTGATGATCCACGCAGACGTGGACTGCTTCAGCCCACCACTTCTTGTCGATTCCCTCATGATAAAGCATGCAACGAGTCATCTCGACGAGGCTCCGGTTCATGCGCTCAGCAAGTCCATTTTGATGGGGCGTGTACGGCACCGTTTTCTCATGGCGGATGCCTTCCTTGGTCAGGTACTCCTTGAAGCGTTGACTCGTGTACTCTTCGCCGTTGTCCGAGCGGAGACGTTTGATCTTGTGACCGGTAGCGTTTTCCAAGTTGGCTTTGAACATCTTGAACTTCGCCAAGACTTCCGACTTCTTCTCCATGAAGTACACCGTGACGTGACGTGAGTCGTCGTCGATAAACGTGACGACGTACGTACAACCTCCCGGTGTCTTCGTCTGCATTGGCCCCATGACGTCAGAGTGAACAAATCCCAGGACCCCGCACTCTTGACGGTCTTCTCGTGCTTGCGAGGGAAGTTATCCTCGTGCATTTTCCCATGCAACAACCAGCACAAACGTCCACAGTCGTAGGTGCTTCCGTAACCCGCGGCAACCCTTCTGCCATCGTGAATAGCTGCTCGTAGCGCTTGTACGGGATATGGCCTAAGCATGCGTGCAACACGCTCCACGGCTCCTTACAAGATGTCGTTGCAGCACGACACACCTCGCCCCACGGTCTTCAGCTTGTAGACATTTCCACATCGTTTGGCCTCCATGACGTTTACGTCGCCAAAGCGAAAGTCACACGTGTCCTTGCTGAACTCCGCCACAACGTCCTTCTCGGCCAGCTTCGCTACCGAGATGAGGCTTCCATCAACCTCAGGGATGTACAGAACATTTCACAGCGTGACAGACGTCCCGTCCATCAGCTTCAACCCGACGGTGCCCATTGCAACTGCGTCGATCTTCGTACCATCCGCGATCGTGATGCGAACTGGCGTCTTCAGATCCTTCATGGACACGAACTTGTCCCGGACGCTGGTCATGTGCGAGCTTGCACCAGTGTCGACGAGCCACTCAGTCTTGCTCATCGCACCCGTTGCCGTGAACGCGAAGTCGGATGTTTCTCTCGCGACTTGTCCACGTCCCTCGTCGGCCTTCTTCTTGCGGCACTCCGTTTGCTTGTGCCCCGGCTTCTTGCAGTAAAAGCACTTGCCGGTGAACTTGCGCTTGCCGTAGCCCTTCTTGGCCACGAACGCCTTCTGTTGAGCCGATGACGATTCATCCGAGGCTTCAACACCAGAGAGATTGGATCGCGTACGCCAATGTCATGTTAGGCGTGTTCTCGAGGACAGTACTGATCATTCGGTACCCGTCCGTCAGACTACCGAGCAGCAACACGAGCTGTCGGGTCTCATCCAAAGGCTCACCGATCGTCTCCATCTATAAGACGATCTCCTTGAACTGGTCCACGTGCACCGTGAACCGCGTACCGGGTTCCATCTTGAAGTTGTGCAACTTCTTGGTGGCGAGTCGGTTATTCAGCGTGTTCCGGTTGAACTGCTCCTCGATCATGCGCCACGAGTCGACAGCCGATGTCGCTCCACGGATGTAGACTTGGTATGTGAGACTCACGTCTCGAGCGATCACACCAAGGGCTTTCAGATCGTCCATCTTCCATTGTGCCGTGGAGCGGTCGCTCAGCACGTCGAACTCTGGCTTGATGATGTGGGCCAGCAGTCCCTTGCGCGAGAGCTTCATCCTCATGTTGAACTCCCAGTGGAAGTAGTTGTCTTCCACGAGTTTGACGGTGTCAGCGTAGCTTGGGCTCATAACCAATTGCGAATATAGACGTACTTGGAAGTCCAGATGAGGGGTAGGAAGGAAATCCGAAAGTGAGTTCCATTGAGTTAGACGTCCTAGTCCTGCTTGCTCTCTCCTACACATGTAGTTCTCCTATCTCCCTGTTTTCACTTGATCCAATTATGCAACGGACACACCAAACTGCAACGGACACGGTCCGCGTATACAATCACTTGCGATTTGTGTACTGCAACGGTCACACCAAACTGCAACGGACATGGTCGGTCTCGTCAATGCATATGCAAATCACCATCTGATGTGCAAGTTGAAGCCATCCGCCCAATCACTGTGCGCGATGCCAAAAGATCTGCCAATCAGATTACACCGTTCGTGTCTCCCCAATAGCTGCCCCCACAGGCCATACGCCCAGCACGCGCAGGACGTGTGCCTAGAGGAACCCAGTCGAGCAGACGACGAAGTGCAATCGCAAGAGCCATTTGATTGAGCCTGGAAGAGGTCCATGCGGACCTCTTATTAACCCCAGTGAAATTTTTCCTACGAAATACGATAAAATAGTTTTTGATGTGGCGTACACAGCGCGTTTTATCCTACCAAACGAGCGGTAGAATGAAAAATAAATTGGGTTTGTAAGGAGAGGTTTGTGGGAGCCAGGAGTGGTCAGTTGTCTCTTATGATATATCTGTTTCTTCTACCAGCATCTAAAAATAGCCGTCGTCGCCGACCCAATACTCAATTCAAATCAAACACGTGGTTTTATCCTATCCGGTAGGATAAACATGACCAGATGATTGGTTATACGGGACAAATTTGAGATCGACATTGTGTCCTCATGGCCGTTGAAGGACACCTAATTGGTGCCTCTCCGGTAAGAACTAAGGCAGGCCTTTGTGGCAATGGCCATGAAATCTCGTATTTATCTAAACTGTTGCGAAGAGAATGCAGCAAACTTTTCATCCTTTAATTTATCCTATGGCTGGGCTCACTGGGGTTAATAGATTTGGCTTAGTAGTTAAAGGGTTAACGATGTAGGAATCTCGGAGTTACGGGCATGCATGTAAACTCACGACGTCATTAATGTGTTGCCCTGTTGTACGTAATCAACGGATTCAATATATATATATAGACCTCACAGTACCTTGCGCTTTGAAAAGTTCACCTTTTAGCAATTTTACTACAGTGCATTCTATGGCCGGTGGTGTATTCCCCGACGGCATTTATTCCCACCTCTATGGGGTGGGAATATGTTGAGGATTATATTCTGAGATAGATATAAAGTCGGAGTGGAAATTGCCAGACCGTCAAATCATGCAAAATCATGATGTACGACGAAAATATGCGAAGTTACACCCTTCAACAACCAACCTCCATCGTACACTTTATTCAAATCACTTTACAAAAACGACGTAAGGATTTGTTAGTTCAACATTTTGTTTAGCATGATTCTGACTAGTTTAAGCATCCATTTAGAGAGCAACCAGTCAGATATAGGGGATCATTTAGGGAGGTCTGACTGTACCGGTACTACTGATGTTGATGAAATTTATTTCAGAGTATATCAGTGATCCGAATTTCCGCTCAAAAGCATACTTGCCAAAACTCACAAAAATTAACAACAGCAACAGCTCATCTCCAAATATAATATACCCTCAAGAACTGACAAACTTACATGTCAATGTCTGCTTTTGGTCAGATTCCTCTCATAACGCAACTTCAACTTGCTAACTTTAGAGATCCCGACACCGACAGGAGCGAAACGCACTCTAATCACTAATAAATATCGAGAGCTAGCCTGTGGCGTGTTAGCTCAACATTCATGTAGCACCTTTGAAAATTGCGTTCAATTATAACAATAGAAGCCAGCACTCCATCAGCAGTAGCTGCATCGCTACGCCGGCCGCCAAGCCGGCTAGATCGTCTTCAAAGGAATCACACGTGCAGACTTCACCAGCTCCTTAAAGAACGCCAGTCCACCTTCTAGCATCTGGACATGCCCAAAATGTGGAGAACATCCACCACCAACGGCGGCAAACTCGGAGTTAGGTGGACCGCCACAAGTACCGGTAGGCGTCTTCTAAGCGACTAAACTAATATTTTACTTCCTCTGTCAACCTGAGTATCTTTCACTATGAAGCCAAAGTATACTCCACCAGACCACCACAACTTCACTCTTCTCTAATATTTACAATATTTACTTCGAAGTAGCAAGGAAGCTACACATCCAGGAGCTTACTAGCGCGTGAAGACATCCTATTCGACAAGGCTGTAAGCACTATTTCGGAGAGGCTTTAGCCTCCGCAAACGCCAAAAAACCCTGAAAAGCCTTAACCTCCAGAAAAAGGATGCAGATACGTCTTTAATTTAAAACAATATAATTACCATTTCATTTGACATGTAAATTTCAGAGCTGATCCGGGAGCTATTAATAGCGCACGGCCTTGTTTACGTGGTTGTAGAATCAGCACAATCTCTCACTGGCGAGGCAAGTAAGATACTGTAGGACCGATATAATGCATGTCTACTCACTTCGCAATAACCTTTGAAGCACGCAAACGTTCTAACATGCGCTCACCCGGCATTCTGCTACTCCTTGCTGCAGCCATATTTCTTGGACGCGCTAGCGCTGACAAGACGGCATCCTCCTCTAAGATTACGTCGACTGACCTGCTCGTCGGTGAGAAGAGGTTTCTGAGAGAGCTGGCTGCTGATCAAGGTAAAAACAACAACAACGATGAGGAAGAACGAGCGCGAAACTTTGACTTCTTGAAGAAGCTGAAAATCCCTGGAGCAGACGCTGTCAAAACATCACTTGCGGCGAGGAAGGCGGCAGCTGCCGCAAAGAAGGCTGAAAGGAAAGCGGCGAAGCTGAAGTGGGCCAATATGTTCAAGGTTTCGCGGAGTGATAGAGATGACCAGATTTACCCGAAGTTTGGAGAGTGGTTCAAGGCAAAACTCAAGGATGTTGACGCCATCGAAAAGTTGGTTGTTGCTGGCAGGACGAAAGAGGACGCTCTTGTAATTGGGTCACGATACCGTGACTGGATGCGTTCAAGGTTTTTAACAGGACTCCAATACAATGAGCGAATGTCTGACTAATAAACCTGTTCCAGCTATTTGAAGAATTCAAAGAGCATCAGTCGAATCAAAGTTTAATCTGCCACAGGTACTACGTAGTAGAGCACCCTGTGGCGCGATACTACCCTTTCAACGTTAGCAGCTGTAGACGGAGGCTTGGTATATTTCAATAACCGTAACAGTTAATTGCAGTAAAATACTCCAATAATTCATATCACTTCTATTGCTCTTTAGTTAGTGTATAGCAAATTTGACTAACACGTATGTGGAGTTAGGCGGATCACACTTGTATACTGAAGTATTATAGTGTGTGCTCTCGGCTGGCTTGGTTCAAGCAATGAGATTGACAAGTGTCCGTGTATCACCACGAGCCATCTCAATACAGCTCTGATTTAATAAGCGCATTCCTTTTCCTTTCCCTAGTATCTATGTAGTTTGCTACCCTGCATCGCACCACACACCACCAGTAGCAATGAATACTGTTCATCTTAGCCCTTGTTTAAAATTGGAGGAAGCACGAACAGGCATAAGTGTTTGCAAACACCACTTACTGTTCGTTAGTGGGTCGTAACATTCACAAGCAGCTCTTGCAGCAAGGTGTGACAGGCAGTTGCGTGCTAGTTTTGAGGAAAGAATTCAAAACCAACGATGATGTATTTTCATATCGTGCCGATTTCGCCATCGTCACCATTTATTTGACCTTCACCAAACCATGCAAGGATCCAAATAGCCAGTTGTATTGACGTCACCAGTACAGCGAATTTCACCACCAGGAAGAAAACGGAGATGCGAGTGACAAGTAAAATAGCCAGCTAACATCGGAGTATAAGAGACTCAAGCAGTAAACTTTCATGTGTATTTCGCAGTTAGTCTAGTGTCTGTGCGTATCCAGTGTGTTCCACATGCTGGGCGGCTCGCTGTTCGACGGCCTCATCCCGGACGCCTTCAAACAGTCTATCTGGACCATCTTCGTGTACTGCAGTAATCATTTGATCCCCATAATCCTATTTTTAAGATCACGGGGAAAAATGATTACACTGTAAGTGGTGGTGTTGCCTGAGTTAGTAGTATTAATACATAATTTTATGTATGTACAGAGTTGGTGTCGAGCCGCTATCCGAGGCTCGAAGTTTGCCGGCAACCAATCTGCTCATTTCTTAATTCGCTTCGCACTTGGCCAAGCCAGCTACCAGCCATGATTGCGAAGTTCAGTCCTTGCTCGTCAAGGCACTGCGCGATACCCTTAAGCATTCTCGTTTTACTGGCGTGTGTCGCTGCAATTTCGGTGGTGGGATCGGATTCGAATTTCGCAAAACAAGAACATTTGGAGCGTTCCTGCTTCGCGGCTTCCTAGGTAATCGAATCCTGAGGAATGTTGAGGCGACAACGAAAAACGACACCTCAGAGGAGAGAACCATCTCTGAAGCTGCGAAGAATATCGCTCAAGCTGCAAAGAACAATTTGACGTCGAACAATCAAGCGACCACAAACAAGTTGTTCAAAACGCTACAGATTAAGCAAACCGACGAGGCACTGTTTCGAAGCGCGCAGTTTGACAAGTGGGCAGCCACTGTGACTAAAAACTTCAAGAAAAACAGAGCTGGCTCAAGCGTCGATGGCTTCCACGTTGACAAGTCATTTCGGCGATGAAGCTTTCGCAAAGTTGCTTGTTTCGGCAAATCAGGACTACCGATCGAGAACTATTGCTACTCAGCTGGAAAAGGGCAGCTACAGAATTGGGAAAACGCTGGCAAAAGTGGAGATGAAATTTTCGATCTTCTGAAGCTGAATGACAAAGGAGAAAGGCTCTTTGAAAGCCCTGTGGCGGCGACTTGGATGTCTTACATGGCAAAGCTGAATAAAGACAACCCGGACGAGGCTATTTTTCTTCCCTCAAGAAACTGTACGACGACGAATCTCTCGCGAAAATGCTTGCTGGGACGAAGAATAGTGCAGGCACTGTTGTCATGGCAAAAAAATTGGAGCAGATCCAGTTCAAGAAATGGTCGAGTGAAGATAAGTATGTCGATGATATTTTCAACTTACTCAAACTGAACAACCAAAGAGAAATCTCCTCCAGAGTTCGATGTTGAGCACTTGGATCAGTAGTAACATTCAGTACACCACTCCGTGAATTTTTCAATTTCGCCTTTTCTTACGCTAATTTAATACGCAGAAGAGGTTTAGGCGTACCTATTAAACAGGGGTGTTGCAGAAGGCGCGACCTCACGACCACCTGAGAGCGAGAGAAACATCCAACGCTTCAGCAGCAGGTTCAAATCATCTCGACCAGTCAGACTAGAATAGTGGAATTTATTTAAATCCAAAATATACTGGATCCTGATAGATAAACTACTAAGTATATAAATACAGCATTATAGAGTCGATATTATGACCATCCCCCTGGTTATTAAGAAGAACCATCATGTTGTTTGTTTTCCAACAGGAAGTATCTTCCACTGTATTGCATACCACACACAGTCGGGGAAGAAGAAAAACCCGCGAAAAATTCAGGCTCTGGTAAAGACAGCATTCAAGCGCTACTGTTCTTATAAAGGCAATGAGTACTCGCTCAACCTATTTCGTACCTTCCAACCAATCCGCATCGAACAGCTTAGTGAAATTGAAGAGTGCTTCAATCTTAGTATTGATGCATTCTCAATCGATCTGGATACTAGTACAGTGACTTGCATCCGTAAATCAGACAAATGTTATGATAATACTTTGAATATTCTATACTTCGATAACCAGACTATCTACATAGCTCGAATCGATAACTTTTGTGGTAGATACTGTTGCCCAGTTGACAGTTGTGGTAAAGTGTTCATCAGTGCTGGCAAACTTGATAATCATAAGAGAAGTTGTAAAGGGGCTAAACCACTGATAGATCCATTAGCTATAAACGACTATACTAAATCGATGAATATGATTGAGGCGTTATATAAGCGTCCAATTAATTCCAAAGTACAATGTCCGTGTGGCTCATCAATAACTCGATGGAATTACGCTCACCATGTAAGATCGAACAAACATGAGCTGTGGTGGGTAGCACTTCTCCGTACTCAACCAGTCAGAGCTCTAAGAAAACTCGAGTAGCAACGTTTTCTATATTTTTTCATCAACTCTCCCTACAATCGAGTTAAAATAATATCCACTTAGTAAAGCAACTCATCGATAGAGGCACACGGCTTTGGTGCTTTTTCAGTAGCGAACTTTGAACGACGTAGCCACATGATATATGCTTCGTCAATAGCAAATACTTGTTTAACTGACCTACCCTTGTACTTACCAAAATTAAGCAAGTACGATTCGTCATCGGATCCATTTGCGAACTTGCTCGCAAGAAATTTAGCAATGTCAGACTCGGGATCTCCAATTAACATATTCTGATTACGGAGCCAGCGGCAGTAGCTGGGATCCTTTTCGAATACATCATCAATGCTGAAGCCTTTGTGCTTGCCGAACGAAAGTGTTGTTGACATGGTATCTATATAGTTACCAAAGACAATAAATCAAAATTTTAATTAAATCCATATTTTTTCTTAAGCTGTGGTGTATTCCAATACCTCGCCAGTCAGTCTATCAAAGCTTAGTTCCTGTTCACTAATGACAAGCACGATTAAATTGACTCCTGGCAACCCGCGTTGACACCCTGGATCTGGATCGATTGAGGTACATCACGCTCTGTCAGACGACTAACGTCTGCCACGAGAACGCGGTTGGTAAGCGACCAAGTCTGATAATCAAGAAGACCATTCACAAGCTCAGGAGACAGGTCACCGTTGATAGCACCAATCTTGGCGATCTCATTAGTGAAATGATGGAAGTCATAGTCGTGACTGATGTCAAACACCTGCTGCGAACCGATACGTACGTTGAAGTTACGAATCGATGAACCCGGCTGTACCGTCCATGGGGCGCTATCGAATGGACTCTGATACTCCTGCACAGCTGCCGTTGCAAAATTATTAGTCTGTTCGGCAAACGGGAGAACCACAATGTACTTAGCGTTCTTGACACTCGCCGATAGCTGTAGGTCAAACGAAGCGTTGAACTGACTTGTTTGCTTACCAATACCAGCTCGCTGGTCGAATCGCTGCGCATATACGTCATTGTATCGCACCTTCTTGACAGGCTTCGAAATGATGGCTTGAGGGTTTTCTAGATGAACGAATGGTACATACAGACGAGATGTCGTGAAAGGCATGTAGGTACCATCAAGCGTAGGTTCGTTCTAGCGAATTGACGACAGCACCCCAAGCGATGCTAAAACCATTAGCAGTTGCTAGAAGAACTCCATTCATAGGGTTTCCAGGAGATGAGGCAGCAATCATGACGGGGCAGGTATTACCGGATGATAGAGTAGTAGAGGTTAGCGACATACCTCTTACAGAATCTACAGCAACAGCAGATGATCCCTGATTGACGCGGAAGCGAAGTCGAATCTGAGGATTAGCCAAGAGGTCAAGCTCCTTAAAGATCGGATGAAGATCAGGTAGTTTGATCTTCAACATGTAGTTCCATGTACCCATGATTGCATTAGCAGTACCTGCTCCAGCAATGAATGCACCACGTGCAGTTTGATTAGCGATGTTTGTAGATGCAGCTGATCTACCAAGCGAAGGCCAACTAGAGGTGAAATCAGTACCCGCGTTGGGTGGGTTTGACAAAAGGCGTCTCACGAAGCCATCATTAGGAATAGTGGCTCCACCAGGGGATTGGATAAGTTAAACGATCTTGAGAAAGCAGCATTGTTTGAATAGCCATCACCATTAGTTGAGTTCGTGACAGAATTGTAAGTAGCAGATTGAGCAGCATCCGGAAATAGGAACGATTCAGCACCATGTTTCTCAACATATTGAGGGGAATAGCTTGTTTGAGCGCGGATGTTGTTCCAAAACATTTTGTAGTCGGCCATAGAGACAATCGTTTTTCCGTTGAGTTCTAGCGACATTGAATCGATGACATTCCAATTACCACATTTCAGCGACACACAGAAACGATTAGCAGGATTGTTCTGAACAGTAGTACCGTTTCGCATCGAGACCTTGTACGGCAGCATTAGATACGCATCACGAAGGCAAGCAAAGCCTTGCGATCCGTTCAGCTGTGACGTGGCGTCAATAGTAATAATACCATTCAGATACGATCCCTGGTTAAGATCGATTACAAACGGTACCCGCTTACCAGAGGCTACCTTAATCTCAGGATCGCTCTTTAGCGAGCTCTGGTACAAATATTGGTCGCAAAGTTGTGTTTCGTCATCGTCGAATCTATATGGTTCCTAATATACTTTCGTTAAAAATAATAATTATGGCTGACACCTAATCAAGCCTATAACCAGCGACCATGACCTCATCGAGCTAGCGAATAGATTACAAGTACATTTGGATAACATTTTTGAATCTAGCGAGATTGAGAAACGACTCCCTAAGAAAGGTTCATATTTGATTCTACTGAGAACGCCAAATTTGAATATAGGCCATTGGACATGCGTCCACAACGGACAATATTACGATTCAATGGGAGAAGGTCCTCCAACCAGGTATGGTATTAGCAAATACAATAGCAAACAGCATCAAGGGACATATGGCGACTGCTGTGGGATATGGTGTATGCTCTGGTTATATTCCAAACAACATAAGAAACCGGAGGTATTTGACAAGATGAAAGACCTCAATTTGACTATTCTATAATAGAAATTATTTAGCTCAACAAATATAGGTTATATTACAATGTACCGCGAATTAGCTATCGCCAGTGATGTTCCTGAGTCAAAGCTCAAGCGAGCTTTCAAGACCGGAACGCTATCACTCTCCAAAGATGAGTTAAGCGGGTCCGGTGCTACGCTCCATCTTCACCCCGAATCGTACGCAAAAGCCCTCCGAGCTCGTAAATATGGTAAGGGAACGCGTCTTCTTATCACGAAGAAGGATATTCGCTATCCAGTCAAGCATATGCAAGGTGGTGGTATGCATGGGGCGAGTATTTGGGGAAAGGTTTGGGGAGCCATTAAATCGACTTTCAAGCTCGCTAAGGACTCAGGTATTTTGTCTCGCGTTGCCGATGCAGCTGTTCCTGCTCTCGCTACCGCTCTAGGAGCACCCCAAGGCGCGATCCCTGCCAGAGCTGCAATTAAATCGATGACAGGTATCGGTATTTATGATGACGATAGCGACGTGGGTAACGCAGGTGGTCGTATATCAATGTCCGATGTAAAGAAAGGGCTAAACGTGCTCTCGCTTACACAAAACGAAAGGGTATTCTTACTGATGCTGTCGATGTCGGAGAGAAATATCTACTAAGTAAGGCGACAAAACCTGAACATTCGGATCTCATCAAATCGATTCGAGGAGAGGTCCGTCGTCGTTATGGAGTTGGCGTTCCAGTTAAGAAGGCTGCTAAAAGACCCGTCAAATTTGCTAAGGGGTCGCAGGAGGCCAAAGATCACATGGCTAAGCTGCGTGCTATAAGAAGTAAGGGTAATGCCGGTGGCAGTTTTAGATTGTGAATTCCACCGTAATATGACAGATAAAGTTGTATTCAAACAAACAAATTGGCCGTCTGCAGCGCCGGAGTGCATAGTTCGCAGATGGTATGTCAGAGCTTTTTATTTTTGGCTCTTAGTAAGAGCATGATCGAAACAGAAGTGTCTCGGAATTTCACTTTCTTATCGTTCTGGTTATAGATACTAATTGTGATAGTTGTTCTAGAACCATTGTGGCAGTTCATCCAAGCATACTGAGACGGCTTATAGGTAATTAGCTGACCAATATCTGCATCACCTCGATCAAAAGCAGATAAAATATCACCCGATACGACATACTCATTTCTGATTAGATCACAACGAACGATATAGGAACTGGTTGGGTGAATTTGCGGAATGGTGTTCGATAGCTGGGCACTTGCGACAGTTGAAGAAGCTGCTGGATATGTGCCTACAGAAAGCCCTACTACTGACCCAAAAGCAGCGTTGTCAATAATTTATCGTGGAACTCTAGTTGTTGTAGGTAGCCCAGTACCACCACATGAGTATAAACCTGTTGCTGGACGTACCCAAGTACCTCCGGCAGTCGGCAGAGTCGTTGGCGTTGGGCTAAAATCAAATTGTGCAGCGTAGTAGACACTATTCTCGTTTAGTTGGATGTAGAAAACATTATTACCGGAAGGATCGATGAGATAGGCACCAGCGTTGATTAGAGCGGTTTGAATGCTTCTGTTGATATCAGAGTACTTGTAATAGCCATCAGGTAGACTAATATTGACCGTAGAAGTAGTTCCAGCTGTAGGAATTTCAACCTTGAAGGAGGTGTTCTGGAACTGCATTGAATCAATGTTGTACTCACTGTTGTACAGACTAATGGATTGAATAGCGCAGGCTACATCACGGAAATCGGCCGTCGAACCAGGAAACGAGTAGCGCCACGTTGAATTGTACCCATCCTGTACAAGATTGGTACTGTCGATTTTCAAAAAGATTGCCATCTTCGCTGTATATGATAAGAGCCATAATTCTGACTGATCAATAAGAATTACTCATAACTGATTGAGATCTACAACTTGATCAAAATTGTAGCGGAGCTGACCTTTGACTGAATCCACGAGGAGAATCTGTCCTTTTCGCCCAGTGGCTTTGTTATATGCTGCATGATATTACGATCGTTTATACCGTCTATATTGAAGTCTTTGACAACCATTTGCAAATCACGTTTTGAATTTGCTTTTAGGATCGCTACATACTCTGCATTCAAGCGAATCATCTTATCGGTTGCAAAATAGCTATGACTTAAGAAAATGGTACTCAATTTGAAATGCCTTCCGCGAGTGAAGTAATGTGAAAATATGTTCTTCTGCAGTTGTTTATCGTTGCTGTAGTCATCTATGATTACAAGCTCAGGCTTGTTCGAACTTAGAGGGGTTCGTCGTACTTGGTCGACGCTGGGAGGTAAATCTGGGTCAGCAAATGTGACAAATCCATCCAGTTTATCGCGAAGGTACTCATACAGCTCCTGATGAGGGTTGCGAGCAATGATGGTTAAGTGCGCGAAGACATGTGGACAATGCTTGAGTGTATACAAACAGAGATTATTCTTGCCTGAAAAACTTGGTCCGAGTACCACCATTCTAAACAAAGTTTTGATATCTAGAGCGGAGATATCACCCATACCAGCCGAGCGATACTTTTGGACAGTGATGCGCCGAAATCCGGAATAAGCGAAGTCTCGTTGCTTGGATCCCTTGACTTCTGTCTAAGAGCGACCATGATCGTTTGATAATATCGCTTGATCTATATAGCTCTAGACAAAATCGATCATGAGTGGTTTCAGTTATCCACAACCGACATTTATATCAACAGCCTATAACCCCGCTTTCTTCCTTTCGCTGGATTCTTGTGGGTATCTAACGTACAAATACGCGCAGACCCTATTTATTGGCAGAAATGACTACCGTCTAACCTACCTGAGTGGTGTTAGTCCAGGCACGGCTACTAATAATAGTGCATTGGTGCTTTCATCTACAGGTAGTATAAGTGGTATCAATTCATTATCGGCAACTTCATTATCAGGCTCATTATCAACCGCATCTCAAACAAACATTACATCAATTGGTACTCTGACTGGATTGACGATAAACGGATCTCTTAACCTTACTGGATCTAGTCGATCTATCAGTCTTATAGGAGCAGGTAGTTACATCAATGCTACTAACAACTATCAGGCAGGTGTTGCATATGATCTGAGTACCTTCCTTTCGGGTTGCCTTCATATCTCAATCCAGCCTCTATTGGTACTATGCAGGCTAATAAGGTATTAACATCAGATAGCAGCAATTCGATGTATATTCCAGCCTCTCCCGACTCAGGGTATTCAAATGGAATTGTATTTGGCCCCAATGCAAAGATTTGGGCTGATCCGGCTAATCCATATCCCGTTAAGATATCCAATTCATTTGGTGGATTAAACCTGGTTAATGACACAGGAGGGCTCTACTCTTCCACAGTTAAATGCTTTAACATCGACTGCTTTCAGACAATATCAGGTTACAACAGAATACTCGATTTGGGGTTCATTTGATACCAGGAGGTGTCTATACATCATCTGCACGTGCTTTGGTAGGAACGAATGACGCTCGATTGTACTTGACGACCAGATAGGAGGCCGGCAATACGAATGGCATATTGCTTTTGCCTAACAACAGTAGTCCATACACATCTCGTATCTGTTTCAATGATTCTAGCTACTATGATGGTGCTATGTATTCGTTTAACGGTCCGATAGCGGTCAAAGGTGATTCTAATGTCTGGGCTGACGGAGGAAGCATTTTGAGTATAGCTCAGCAATGGAGCGACTTGGCTTCTACTCCATGTAAACTACAATTGCAAGTCGCTAACGATGGAACCGGGGCTCGATTTGGGAGTTACACCAGTCATAACTGGAGTTTGATGACTAGTAATAGCGTCTTAATGTCTCTAACGACTACTAAACGTGTTGGTATCAATACAACAGGTCCGCTTGCTGATTTACATGTTGGAGGCACTACCTCTACTACATATGCTGCCGGGGGCAAATGGCCTACGTTCAAGGGGTAGCGAGCAACATGGTATCAATGGGTATAGGACCCATTTCATATGTGACTAGCATTATATCCGCTGGATACATCTCATGTGCCAATTGGTTACGGTGAGTGATAGGAGATTAAAAAGATATTGTCCAGGCTGAGCTAGAAGACGTATTACCTCTTTATCAGTTAAAGTCTCAATGTTATTCATGGATTGCATCCGAGAACAAACCAATTCGTGAATGTGGCTTAATCGCCCAGGATGTAGCCTCAGCTGGTCTTGTTAACCTTATAAGTGTCGTTGACAGACCAGACATGAAAGGAGGTGCAGACCCCGTTTTAGAGCCTGAAGGAAAGCAACTATCTGTCAACTATCCGATGATATCAATGTACAATATGAGAATGATTCAGCATCTCCTTGAAGAGATCTTAAGGCCTCGTCCACTCAAACTATCAGTTAGATAGCGAAGGTCTTCACGGAAGCCTTCTTTTTTGAGATGGCTTGTAAGCCCACATTCGTCCTCCTGTAGTCTGCGTAGCAGTATCGGTTGTCTTAATAGTTTTATCCAGATCTGTAGCCCATACGGCTGTCTGTGTTTGCTGGGGTCGCTCGTGGATGATCAGATTCTTCATGATAGTTTTGAGCTCTGCGAGGTTAAGATCGGCAATATCACCATAGCGTCCACCCGAGCAGGATATAATTCTTGGATTGAAGAAGAACATCTCTGGTTTCGTTTATAGTAAACGAGTTATAATATCTTTAAACTCAGAATCTGAAATAAGTCGATTGCTGTACATATCTACACTAAGTGATTTGAGCTGCTTGATAATGCTTGGGTTATCATTACCAAGATCTAGCTCCCCTTCAGTTTGTCATACTCTGCTTTAAGAGACTCTAACGGGTCCTCGAGCTTGTCGTGAAAATTATACTGTAGGTGTGTGATAAATAGAATCTCCTTAAATAGTTTTTTATCGTCGATATTTAGCTTATCATAAGACGGTTGATCGATGTGTTGCTTATATACCAGAGTCCTGATCATGTTTTGCAGCTTATCGCTGATTTTACACGGAGGACCGCAGTTTCGTCGATTAGGCTGCACTATCACAAGCGTTTTAGCATCTAGATCCGGTAGACGGATGTAACTGACGATAGACGTATGCGCTAGGTGTAGCTAGTCCCTGGATCTCGTTGAGATTGTACGTACGACCACGCCTGATCACACCATCAAGTGGAGCCACCCCAGCACCCCTCAACCCACGACCTTTTAGACCCGAACGGGTGGCATGGGCGCGAAAGGCAGCATGCTCCTTCTGACGATCCATTTCAGTGTATGTTTTCAACTTCAACGAATAGACAGCCTTAGTAGCTTTCAAAGCTGATCTTGCTGCCTTGAGCGCTGACTTATTTGCTTTAGAGCTAGACATTTTTGCGGCGTTTTGAGCTGTCTCAAACCTCTTCTGAGCTTCTCCATACACCTGAAACGCGGCTTCCGCTTCATCATGCAGTTTTCGCAATGTTTCGTCGTAATCATATGCTTCAGGCCTTGGTTGCTTGATATCAACAGCATTTTTGAAAATGACCGCACGTAATATCTCAAGATTCTTAATAATGTTTGCCTCCGTCCTCGTCTCCGCATCAGTTTTCGGGCCATCTATATCTGACACAGCTTTGTATACATCCTCCATTCCATTTAGCAGCGGTTCGAAGGTATCCATCCACCTCATGTTCTTCATTAAGTCAGACAAAGCTGTACCAGAGAGTGATTTTTGTTGCGCATTTCTAATATTAAGTGGACGACGAAGCATGGGCTCACCGAAATAGTAGCCCACATGGGTTTTAATCCCTGTTTTAGAATCTACAATCGGGCTCAAGCGAAATGGAATCTCAACATTTTTATCAATAAGCTCTTGAAAGTATTCGCTTATGAACTGCTTAGCTTCGCTATCAGAAATTGACATATTGCTATCCATGTCTTCATTGGGACCTGTTTTAACGCCATGACGAGCTTCGACGTCATCAGTGGCTTGCTCATACGTGTTTGGCGTCAATACCTTGTCCGTTTTACCTACTAGGGTAATCTTCAACCCTCTACCCTCGATCATGTCTAGAAACGTATTCAGCGTTGATCGCCAATCGATATTTTTAACACTGATGGATGAGGTCGCTTGGTTTTTGTCATAAACTCTAATAGTAGTAGGATCTACCCATACATATACCTCGTGAGAAACTTTTGCTAAGTTGGTTGTTCTTTGTAAAACAGGTTCGATACTCTTAGATAAGCCATTCGATTCTAGCAACTCTCTGTTTTTAGTAATAATCCAGAACAGTTTGATTTGTGCATCTTCATTGTCAGACGTTGTGGAGGTTGATTTCTTATCAAAATGGATATCAGCTAGTCTTTGATCTTTAAGCGATATTTCAAGATCTTCCAACTCATCACCCATGCGCTTTCTTGCTAAGCGCTTTCGAGTCATCAGTGAAGCAAGATACTGGGGATCTTCCATACGCATAGAGCTGACTTCGTCGATTGAATTGCTCTCACCACTATACAAAATATCTCTGATTATCTCCTCAGTTGCCTCCCAATTAATCGACTTATAATTTCTAGCTTTGTTCCCACTCTTGATCACTATTAGCGATCCTCTTTCACCTAGGTAATATCTATTGTCCTCCGTGCCAGTATTTTTATTAATTGGAACTACTCGTAGAGCAGCCCAGTTTGGATTGGCTTTGAATAGATATCGTATCCACTCCCGCGATTCGACCTGCTGCTTGGTATCACGTGCACGAACGGGTTTCACTTGAGAGTTTGGTGTATTTGTTTCGACTTCTACTGTTTGGGGATGAACATTGACACCAAAATCAGCCATTTCCGCAGCGTCTGTGCTCGTTCCAACTGATGAGAGCTCAGGGATTTTCACGGAGTTTCTATCATTCGGGCTTTTTAAAGTCATAATCTGTTTGAGATCCCTTTCGCAGAGCTTTTGCTCTGCTTGAGATCCCTCATCAGACGTCTTTGGGATGGCTGTCATTGTCTTTGAAAAATCACTAGCCCAAGAGGTGCCTTCATACATCAGGCGCTTAGCCTTTGCTTGGCTTACACGACGATGAACTCGTTCAAGGAGTTCTTGCCGCTTTTGCTCTCTCTGAGCTAAGGATTTAAAATTTGGGAACATTGTAGAGCTAAGCTATATTAGATCGAACACAAAAATTCGTTAACTGCATACTCTACTCTACCAGTAACTCGGCATGAGTCGGTTATGAGTAGTTTTGTCATATGAGTGGCAAATCTCGTTTCGATCATTCAAAAGGCTTAGATATCGATCTTTGATAGATTTAAATGGCACGCCAAATATTTTTCCAGCTCTTTTCTATATTTCCGATTTGATACTGTCCTCCTGAACGATGCTATCGGGTCAAGGTTGAGCATTTCATCTTTAAGTCTAGTGACTTCCGTAATTGTCCAGATCTTTCGTTGCAACTGCCGTAGATCACGTTTGAGCTGTTCGTTTTCACTGAAGAGAGGGGTATGTCTGCCGTGTTGTATGGCTTCCCGTTCCATCCATTGGCATGCTTACACATTTGGAGAGAGGTAAAGTATAGATATATAGTTGAGATCGATGAAAATATCATCTTTCTTGACGATCCGCTTGATGATTTGCCTGTCTACGACGACTCGATGCTGCTAGAAGAAAGCTATAAAATAAAGAAATGCACAGTGAAAGAAGAAAGAGTATTTAGACCAAAACTAAAGAAGGTGACACCTTCCCGAAGGGATTTCAAGCGTCCATTCGTTGCAATTAGGTAGATCTTAAGGGGTCTGCATGACCCTGTTTCCGCTTCCAGTACTCTTCTTCCAACTGACTCTGTTTGTTTTTATTGATAAGGGGCAGATTTGCCTGAGGCTCCCATGAATCAGGTTCGTTGCCAACCCATCTGATAAGAAATTTGAACTTACCGTTTCGAAGCTTCTTGTGCTCTAATATCACTTCCGCTTCAATAATATCATTTCGGTTGATAGTAGCTTCACTCGCTTCCGATTGTATTGTTTTGAGATCATTCGGTGCCTTATAGAGTATATGTCCGTTTTTGGATCGGATCTGTACTCGATATCCATCCATACCAACAACCGTATATACAGCCTTGCTCCTACGAGCGGCCTCCTTGTCAAACGCTTGCTTTTTGAGTCGATATAGCACCGATGTACCTTCTTCAAACTCATTCCCAATGCGTTCTGCCTCAACTTGATTATGCTTCAGCTCCGAAGTCATTACCTCACCGATAGCATCATTTGGAGTCATCCCAGTAGAGCTATGGATAGTATTGTTGTAATTGCCAATTAGATCGTTGATTAGCTTCTGTGTTACCGTTTTTGGAGCGACCTTTGTTGTCGCTGCTTCAGGGTTCTGTTGAAGAGCTCGATTTTGCCCATCGTTCCGTGATCTCCTGGCTCGTTGTTGTAGTGTTCGATTTTCTTTAACTTGAAGAATGATTGCACTTCCTTGTTCATGAATTCTGTGCCGTTATCGCTAGTTAGGATATCTACTTTCTGTAGCCTAACGAAAGCTTTAATTGCTGTCAATACAACCGAGGCTGTTTTATTTTTAAGTAGTTTAGCGTAGCCAAGGCGCGAGTTGATATTGATGCATGTCAGAATTGGTCGCTTCTCCCAGAAGCCGAGATCCATCTGCCACGAATTTGGATTGTGCGAGGTAATTTTAAAACCATCGTACTTCCTCTTCTGCTCCTGAAAGCGTTGAATTTCCGATTGGGTAGCATACCAAGCCTTAACTGATTTAAATGTAATTTTCGGGTCTATCTGTCTGGCCTTCTCGTACAAAGGCCGGGCTGCGATAAAACCTGTTTTGGGGTCATAATATAGCTTAGTCAGTAGATCGGCCATCTTATATGTTATAGTTTATAAAACAAATCGTTAAGGAGACCTAAAGGAAGCTAAATATCTAGAGGGGCAGTGCTAATTCCATCGTCTAAAACTTTTCTCTTGTCGTAATAGTAGTTTAGGGCAGTTTTCCTCTGCGTATATGTAATGATTGACTTGGACTCTTTGCTGATGCGAAAGCCCTTGTTAGTGCCTTGAAGAGTGATTTGGTCGCGAACAACCGTCTTGAAGCCATCTGGGTTGAGGACATCATCATTGCGACCACGTCCCTGTTGAATACCCTTCGCGCTAACTTTTACCTTATATTCATGGTCAGGAGGTAGCAGATGTAGTTTTTGCTCGATAATGAAACCATAGCATCACCAGACCACTCATCCTTGAACAAACCAGGCGTACGGCGATCAAATTTAGCTACCTCAGTGTTGTAGTCACGCGGGAACCACTCGTACTTGTGTTGCTTGAAGTGGTCACGTAGTTCGGGTTTGATGCAGCTCTGGAACGGGTTTTCACAGCTAAAAGCGATGTATGCACTATCCGTGTCCATTTCCTGGTACTGGAAGTCGCTACGCTCGAAATATGTATCAATGCAGTCGTAGTAGAACTGTAGCATTCTTAGCTTGGCTAGCTGGTAAATCGCAATACTCAGATGGATAGGGGTTTTGTTTTTGATGCGCCGTTTCTTCATAGTGATCTCAGCAGCATCATTCAGCTCATCGAGTCCATGGAACGTGAAGTGCTCGACACGTGCTTTGATTGCAGCGTCATCTGATTCGTACTTGATCTCCTTGTGCTTTGTCATATCCATACCCGACCGCCCGAAAGCACTGTTACCCACAAGTTTCATCATCTCCGCAATCATTGCCTTAGACGTATCAACGTCACCCTCTCGTCGTGCGTTCGACACAGCATCCATAAATGGAGAGAACGCCTTGTGAGAGCTAGCCTTAATGAAGCTGTAGGTCTTGGTGATCTCCATACCGTGAGCAAGATACCACTTAAGCAACGGAGCATAAATGAGGATTTTCTCGCCAAAGTAGCTGCCAATTAGTTTGCGGGCAGGCTTTGCGCGACCCGATTCTCTAGAAAAGTTGTAGTCATACATATGCGAGCCAATGATGTTTTGGTCTTCACAATCGATTACAGTGTTCTTGAAAATGGGAGTCATCTCGCTGAAATACTCTTTCAGGTGCTCTGGTGTGCGAATATCACACTCAAGGAAACCAAAGATCTTGTCGTTATTGATATCGTTGATGATACCATCATAAGCCTCGACAGTGGTCAAGCGTCCACATGGCATATCGTTACCAAGGGCCCAAAGGTACAAAGCATTCGCATCGTATCCAATGATCTTTTTACAGATCTTGTTACCCTAATCTTGGTCTCGTTGCGCTTAGAGTAGCGATTGAAAATAATTGATGGCCCTCCAGCAATGTTAGCTTTCATCTTACCATAGATCTCTGATTCCTCCTTATCAATGCTAAACACCAAACGGTCCGAGTTAAAGTCGAGAAGCTTCTTATATCGGAAGCCACTGAGGGACATATCCTTGCGAGCGACATTGCACTCGATGCAACTGATCAAAATATTTCCGTCGATATGACCTAGCTTGTTGTTCACTCGGTCGGCTGAAGCTGTATCTGCTGATAGCTGACAGTAGCAAAGACCGCATAAGTACTTCTGCTGCTTGAGTAGATCGTTCAGATGATCGATAGTCATGTCAAACTCTCGCTTAGCATCCGCATCCTGAGTCTTGTATCCACTCATGCGCTTTGCTTGGAATCTAAACGCTTTAGCCGGCTCTCTGCTTCGCTTTTTGAGATTGTCAAAGCAGGTCTGATACATGACTTTTTCACTTAAGCCTGGTAGAGATACGCCGTCGACAAACATATCTAGCTCAAACCCCTTGAACAGTTCACGCTGGGCCTTGATAGCCTTGATGAATGGGACTACGTCTAAATTGTTGTACCAGATGAGTAAATCTCTAATAGACTCCATCTCATAGTGATTCCAGACGAACTTTACTCGCTCGTAGTCAGAATTGCTGATGCTAGTGCCACGAAGCGAACTATCAAAAGCTGACTTAGGAGGGATTGTAGTCTCCTGGAGCACCTCAAAGGATTTGAAGTGCTCGTAGGGGAAGAGTCCCTTGCCAAGGCCACAGACGCAACGTATTTTGTCAACACACTTGCAGCCACCGAGATACGTAGAAAGATACTTGTCATAGCTTGTACCAGCCGGGACGTAGTTAGTAATATCTAGCATTTTCATGTCGTTGGTAGCGATGCACATGTAACTAGGGTTCTTGATGACAGATTTAATATTATCGGTGCCAATGACTGCAAACATATCATTCTTGATGAGATTGATATCGTAACGGCCACTGTTGAAGCCAAATACCGGCACCTGATCGAGCTGCTGCTTGATTTTGCTATAATCCGTTCGCTGCTTGCCGAAACCAATGATGCTGTGGAAATCAAAGAAGCTGGAATATTTAGCTTCCTGAATCCAGCTATCTACATCACTCATAGTGTACCTCTTAGCTAAATCTCTAGGGATTTCCATACCCGTTAAGCCATGAAAGTGACTCATACTTGGAAACATTGTATGGTTGGATCTTCGACCCGATGTCACCGATGTAATTGAACATGTCTGTAAGCAACGCCTTCGGGTCATCGTTAACAAAGCAACGCACTTCCGCCGTTAAGCTATCTGCTACCGAGACAGAGACTGGAATATGCTCGTTTGTGAAGACAGTGCTCTTTCCGCTCTGTACCATTGTCGGCTTGAGAATGGCTTCAAAGTCATAAACTATAAAATGGTCAAGATATTGATCAATACCCTTGATAGAGTACTTCATGAGCAGAGATTTAACGGTGTTCTGGAGTGGCTTGTAGATGGTTGGTTCAGCTGGGAAGCTCTCAATATTTAGAGGCTCGCACTGGTTCTTTTTATGATTTCTGAGCTTGTCAGAGCTTAGGAACAACATTTCACACTTTGGACATTGATGCTTGCTTTGAAGCATATCAACATTTTTGATATAGAGAGCATGATTTGCGTGAGAGAGGATGTTAATCGTGTCATATTCTTTGTCAGAAGGACGAATGCAGTCCACTTTACCGCTATCGGCATCCATTGAATAGACATTTATGCTCAGCTGGAAGCATTCCTCTAACTCATCGAGCTGAAGAAGATCGATCGGTTTGAAATTGCGAAAGAGACTCAGACTGTAGCTAATACTTTTGTAAGAACAGTAGCGCTTGAATGCTGTCTTCACCAGAGCCTGAAGGAATCGTGGGTCTTTCTTATCTCCTGTCTGTTTGTGGTAAGCAATACAATGGAAGACACACTTATTGTTCGTCTTAGGAAAGTTGATTACATGCTTGTTGTCGCGGATGAACTTGGGAATCACAGCCTGGCTATCTCCAAGACATGTTCGCGGTGATAGATGTAAATTCTAAATCCAGTAATAGCTTTAAGCTTGTATCCACTCGACGGAAATTTAAGCTTATCGGCTAACTCCATCGACCTAATCTCGGAAATGACCTTCTTACGAATATCTGCCTTGCTATTGATTGCAACAGGTCTCTCAAATACAGCCGTGTTTTCGATGTTAGGGTACCAATATTGTTTAAAACTATCGTCAGTGTTTCTAATAAGATCATACCCAAGCGCAATATTGACCTTAAAAGTATTATTCTGACTGTAGAGAACGTTCTCAAGCTTATCATAAAACTCCGAGGCCGGAATGCCTTCATAAAGGTGTGACTCCATGTTCTTTCCGTTATAGAAACGGTATTTAGGGTCAACCTTGTAGTCAGCCGACACATTCTTCTTCAATTTATCTATCGATACCTTATACAGCTTAGCAACCAGTTCCTGGTTTCTCTTACTCGAAATATTACTAATATAAACTAATTTGCCAGTTCTACCGCGAACCTTGACCCGATAGCTGCTCCCCCATTTGATCGTTTGAATATTTAAGCGCCTTAGTCCTTCAAGCTCGTAGGCAAACATGCTCTCTACATATTCCTGGTTTTATATTTTTCTCGTGAGCTCGTCTTTATATTATTGACTTTTTATCTCAGGATCGACTGACTTTATATGATAGTCGAATACAAACAATCTGAAAAAAATTAAATTATTAATTAAGTTCATTTTTGTTAAGTTCGATTTCTTTTTGCTTAAGTTCGCTTTGTCTCTTTGCCGCCCACATTTTACGCTTGTGCGCTTTTATTTGATCTCGGTGCTTGTCACCATATTCCCGCTGCTTAGCGATACGCGTTTCTCTCGTCTTTAGATAGTAGCGCTTTTGGGCAGCTTTAATACGCTCCTTGTTAAGTATATACTGTTCTGCTGAGTACGCCATCTTTATACATTATATACTTTATATTTGTCAGGATTAAAATAATAAATCATGTTGCATGATGATATTTTACCACCCATCCCCGTCTCAGCTGAAAACTACTGCGCGACGCTTCGCGTGGTGCAATCAATAAATTCCACTATTCGAGTCATAGAACAGCCACAATCATGGTGCTATCAATAAACTCCACTATTCGAGTCATGCAACGGACATTTATAACGGTAATCACATGGCGTGGTGCTATCAATAAATTCCACTATTCGAGTCATAGAACAGCCACAATCATGGTGCTATCAATAAACTCCACTGTTCGAGTCATGCAACGAACATTTATAACGGTAATCACATGGTGTGGTGCTTTCAATAAATGCTTCTTTTTGTATTTGATTATAATAATTACCGTCATCCACGTGTTGGCGTACAGCGATGACATTTTCAAATTCACCATGTCGACCCCACCCGCAGAGCTCTATCACCACACCCGTGTACCAGAACACGCTAGACTGTTATGTTCAGCTTGCCGATCAACTCTAGTGCCAGCGCCTTTCCGGCCCGTCTTCTGCCACCATTGTCGGAACAACCAGACCCCGATTACAGGATGGGCATTCTTGCACAACTACGAAATCGAGCTTCTGAACCTGCTACGCGCGCATGATCAAGTGAAGCAATGCCTCGCATACGTGAAACATGAAGTAAACGAAGCGAATATGCGCCAGCTCAACGAAGAGTTCGGGAGTAATATGCAAATTGGAGAGGGCACCCCACGCATCGCAACGCCTGACTTGGAGTCAATCGACGGAGACAGTATCGACAGTGTCTTTAGCAGCGGCGATGAACTGTAAGCTACAGTCACCAAAGATAACACCAGAGATATCAATTAATACAATTTTCTTTCAGATGGATCACCTAACTTGTAAATTATTTTTTAAATCCTATACAAAATTTATCTTAGAGCTCTGACTGGTCGAGATGATTTGAACCTGCTGCTGAAGCGTTGGATGTTTCTCTCGCTCTCAGGTGGTCGAGAGGTCGCGCCTTCTGCAACACCCCTGTTTAATAGGTACGCCTAAACCTCTTCTGCGTATTAAATTAGCGTAAGAAAAGGCGAAATTGAAAAATTCACGGAGTGGTGTACTGAATGTTACTACTTGGATCTCTTACGTCCAATTCCAGGGTAAGAACCCGTACGAGCTCATTCTGGTAAAACTTTCGGTACACTACAACGAAGCAGGCCTCGCGAAGATGCTGGTTACGGCAAATCAGAACGGTAAAACGACGCATGTTGCTTATCAGTTGCAGAAGGTGCAGCTAAAACAATGGAAGAGAGATGGAAAATCATCCGATGATTCTTACAACCTTCTCAAGCTGAACCTTGAAGGAAAGTATATTTTGGCTAACCCGATGCTAACTACTTGGATCTCCTACACGACGAGCCTAAAAGAGAACCCGTACCAACTCTTGCTGGTTAAGTTGATGAAGCGCTACGACGATGCAACTCTCTCAAAAATGTTAGTAGTACCGAACCGAAATTATGGTATTGCAACCAGATTGGAGGAGTTACGGTGGGGAGTTGGCTGAATGACGGAAAAACAGCAGATGATGTTTTCAAGCTTCTACAAATAAACAAGGAGGGGATAGATTGTTTGAGAGTCCAGCCTGGAGTGTCTGGATTTCCTATTTGACCAAACTGGACAAGGAGAACCCGGATGAATTGATGTTCATGGTACTGAAAAGGCACTACGTGTGGCGAAGATGGCTACTCTAGCCAACAGAAAGATGAGTACAGAGGACATTGGCATGAAGTTGAGGGAAGAGTTGTGGCGTAGTCAAGGAAAAGATGGATCCGATATTTTCAAACTGTTGAAGCTCGACAAAGAAGGAAATGATTTATTTGCCAGCTCAGCTATTGGCACATGGATTTCATACGTGGAGAGGCTCCATAAAGTTGACAAGAAATCGCCGGATGTGATGTCGCAAATTGATAGGCGATTTGGCGACATGGAGTTGGCGAGGATGATTGGCTTTGCAAAACAGCAAGAACCGACGAAAAAGTTTGTCACTGAGCTGCAGGACCTACAGTTCAAGCAGTGGCTCGGTGTTGGATTTACCCCCAAAGACATCTCGGACAGAATCGTTTTATCTAAATTCTTCGATACCAGGAACACTAGGGTAATGCTCGACTACCACGACTTTTGGAAGGCCAAAGCAGCAAGCATTGGTTAAACGTATCTCAGGTGTTGTGCTTTGGAAGATCCGGGATATGGCCATGAGCAGTAGTGCATACCAGCACTAAAAATAAAACACACATTTCCAAAAATATTCCTCCAGCAATCCGCCTCGTTTTTTAGGTGTGCAAAGTTCTTGATGCGAACACGTCGCAACGGAAACCGTTCTGGATTTTAGTGGGAAAACGTGGTTATATAGATGCTCCACTTGTGATAACTTGAATAACGTATGATTCAACTGCATTCTTGGTCCTTTTAAAACGATAAATTTTTGTCTGAGTTACGAGACCATAAAATTTATACAAAATTTATGGTCCATAATACTGTAGTATGATATTATTGACACTCTTGGCTCGGTAGTACTTCTGAGGTACTGCAGTGGCAGTGCAAATAACAGTACTACTAACGCTGACGAAATCGTTTGAACTTGTCATGTTAACGTTAACTACCGGGTAATACACGTAATAGCATTTGAACGAATAAGCCGTGAGGTCGTGTTTTGAAATCAGGGCGGTGGTCTCTGGTAGCATGATAACCGGGCATGCGTGTCGGTCAGGTTTTGGAAGACGTCACAAGCGTGCGGGGTCTCGGCTGTGCACGGCTCCCCAAACAGTCACATAAAGACCAGCGCCGACAAGATTGAGATCGAAAATCTCCGGGGAGCGATCGTGTACAGCCATCGAGTAGAAGATCACGATGGACAGTAAAAACTGCTCGAACACGTGCGGGGTCTCAACCACAATCGTCGTCACGAAGTATCACAGCAAGTTGTACGTTTGAGCAGCACGCTCGCGGTAGAACGCAGCATGGTCCTTTGAGAATACAGGACGTAAATTTCAAGCTCACTTCGCAATGTGCAGCACACTCCCTCAGTGATTAAATGAGATTCCAGCAAGAATATGCTTGTACTTCCCAAGGCCGCTTCTTTAATCAGCCGAATGTCTACTTCATCAAACTCAAATTCGTCTTCCGTCAATGTCTACTTCATCAAACTCAAATTCGTCTTCAATCATGATTACCTACACAGATTTCAGAACTTCTTCGGAATGGAGGCACGCTTGCTATTTGACTCAAGTCTTGGAAATCAATAGACTACCTAAATAAGAACTGCTCACCAATTGTTCGCTGTCTACGACTCGTTGATTACGAGACATTTCAAATGGTGTAGTAGTTGGCGCTGTAGCGCTCCCACAGATCTTTGTACTTTTTGCCGCACAAGTTATGGAGCTTGGTCTGGAGGCTGCTTGGAGTGTACCCGTACGCCTTCGTATCTCTTGAACTCTTTAATACCGCTCATCATCTGATGAGCTTCGACGTGCTGAAGAGGTTAGCACCGCGAGTCCGCTCTTCCTCGTCTTGGTCTTCGTCGGTTTTGACGTCATTGTCACCGTCTTTTTCTTCGTCGTCGTTATCGTCTTCGTCTTCCTCGTAGTGGAATCGCAAGAGCCTCTTCTCGTTGACCGCGCCGATTGAGAGCCCAGCAACATCAGGAGAGTCTACCTTGGACAGGTTGATACGCTTGGGGTCCGCACAAATGACGTCGAACTTTGCAAGGAGTGTGGCAGTCGCTTGCAGGACGAAGTAGTCGATACGCATTGTTGGTCTTGGAGTCGAGTAGAGAGCTTGGGTACTTGAAAGCAAAATGCGAAGTGATTCTTCAGGTTTGTCAAGACTCGCACCAGCTATCGTTCTCGGGCAGCTTGAATGACACAACCACTTAGACCATGATATTATGGTCACGATACTACTGTCGCTATATTACGGCGCCACCGTCTCAATTTTAATCGTTTTAGATGCTGTTGAGAAACTGGCTCTAAAACGGGCATATAAAGAGCCTGCATGTATTATTAAGAATAACACTCGCGTGTCCGGCCATTTTTCCTGTCGTCTTCTACGCTACCCATTTCTCGATCCTCTCCCTTGCATGGCTTGGAGATGAAGGTAAAATGGACAGTTTCCCGCAGGATTTATCGCATCGATTTCGTGTATAAATCGGCCACCTACAAACATTTTTTGTTATTCTTAATCCCATTTTAGCTCTTTCTATGCGCGCTTTTTGGAGCCCGTTTCTAACAGCATTTAAAACGATTAAAATTGAGACGGTGGCCGCAACGACCGGCCGTAATATAGCGACAGTAATATCGTGGCCATATTATCATGGTCTAAGTGTTGTGCCATTCCTTCAAATAGCTGAACCAGGTTTAGTGCATGTAGTACTACGTAGGTCACTCAGCTCATGGCATTGGAACCCTATTAGTTGTGGTACTCAACCAGTCCCGGTAACGTGACCCAATTGCAAGAGCGTCCTCTTTCGTCCTGCCAGCAACAACCAGCTCGTCAATGGCGTCAACATCCTTGAGTTTTGCCTTGAACCACTCTCCAAACTTCGGGTAAATCTGGTCATCTCTATCACTCCGCGAAACCTTGAACATATTGGCCCACTTCAGCTTCGCCGCTTCCCTTTCAGCCTTCTTTGCGGCAGCTGCCGCCTTTTCTCGCCGCAAATGATGCTTTGACAGCGTCTGCTCCAGGGATTTTCAGCTTCTTCAAGAAATCAAAGTTCAGCGCTCGTTCTTCCTCATCGTTGTTTCCGCCTTGATCAGCAGCCAAGTCTCTCAGAAACCTTTTCTCGCCGCCCCCTGAATTTCATCGAGCACGTCGATCGACGGAATCTTAGAGGAGGATGTCTTCTTGTCAGCGCTGGCAAGTTCGAGGAACATGGCTGCAGCTAGGAGGAGCAGAATGCCGAGCGAGCGCATGTTTTGACGTTTGCTCGGTTCAAAGCTTATTGGTAAATGAGTAGACATGCAGTATATCGGTCCTATTCCTACCTTACCTCGCCATTGAGAGATTGTCCCGATTCTACAACCACGTAAACTTACAAATGCGTCAACATCAATAATATCGGTACTGTACCGGTATGCAGCAGGCCAAGTCCGCAATGTTTTCCAAGAGCATCTCCACTGCAACATCCATTGCACCAGTTTTGCTTCCCACTTCCGCCACGCCGATGCATCTGGTTCACATACAACACCACCTTCCAACTGAAGCTTGTTCACAGTCGTCCGATGAAAAATATTAAAATCTGAGGGTGCACGCGTGTATTGCCGCTAGTTGAGCTCATCCTGAATGCCCTGTTCCGTGATGGAGTAGATGGCCTCCGACTCAGGTAGGATGGGAGAGTCGACGACCTTCATCACACGGTTCTCACCACGACCCTTTTTCAGGCGGAGTCTGTACAATTCGTATCATAAATGTTACTACCAGCCTGTAAAACTCAATTAAAAACCTGACATACCTGGTGCATGACGCATGGGCCATGATGTTGCCCCAATAGGCTGGAGCGGGTCCTTGGCAAACATTCCGGAGTCGGGGTTTGCAGTCATCTGTACACGAAAAATAATACAAATGATCAAAATTCACACCGCGCCATTCTGTGTAGATCGGAACCAATTCGAAGACGAACCTGGTTGGTGATGACGACTGCAACACCGAACTCGTCCGCCATTCTAGTCAGCGCACGCAGGAACCTAACACAAAAACGAAGCAGTAAGTACGCCCTTCGATCCTCTTCCACATGCAACCTACTTTGCCAGCTCCTGCTGCCGAGCAGCCAGTTCTCCTCGACCGGAGTAGTCCGTTCTGAACAGCGCCGTGGCACTATCAACGATCACCAGTGCGAACCGCGACTCCGCCATCATGGCCGAGGCCTGCACCAACAACTGCATCTGATGCTCCGAGTTGTACGCGCGTGCAAAGGCGACATTATCCAACACACTATCACCGTCCAAGCCGTATCTCTCCGCAATGGCCTGCAATCTCTGCGGCCGAAACGTGCCTTCCGTGTCAATAAACAGCGCCTTTCCCTCTCCTCCGCCGCGATCCACAGGCAATTGACACGTCACACAGAGCTGATGACAGAGCTGCGTCTTGCCCGTCCGGAACTCCCCGAACAATTCCGTAATCGAGCCCGTCTCCACTCCGCCCTTCAGAAGTTCATCCACCGCGTTCGAGCCCGTCGACAACGTAATTAAATCTTTCCTGCTCTCCAGCACATCCGCCGCCTAAAAAAAAAAAAAATAAAACCTTAAATAAAAAATGAAAAAATCCGGCAGGGCTCCGCCGCGTCGGCTCCCACTAATATAAATCCTTACCGTCGTGAAGCCCACATTAACCATGTCTCGGGCAGCTTTCAGCATCTTGTCCGCCTTCACTTCACTAATTCCTTTAATGTTCACGAGCTGCTTCTTTGTAGCCATCGCCACGGCGTCCACCGTATGCATACCGGCCTCCTTGAGTTTATTCACGTCCGTGGCATTAATGCCCGCTTGTTCCAGGATACTCACCAGTCGAGGCCCTTGCTGCAAGTAATTTATATATATAATTTAACATAAAATAAAATACGAAATAAATGACGCCGCCTTTTGCAACTGCAACAAATAAGTTGCAGTTGCCCACATTTGCACTGCAAAAGCGACCGAACGCACCATCTCGTGGTGCTCCACCCCATGTCCTGCTCCTCCTCCTGGTACTGCATGGCTCGTCTCTCGTCTCGTACTGCAGTTACACGCCCAAGTCGCTTGCTGTCTGCTGGCGAAATTTTAATAATGCGGAATGGTATTTTATCCCGCCAACAATCAACGGACCAGCACTCTCGTTCGTACTTAAGAGGGTGGCGATCTTGAAGTGGCGCAAAAGGTGAGTTGCAGAGGTTTCGGAGAGGATGCGCTGGGGTTTTGCGCTTGTGGTTTGCAGCGCGTGGTACTGCGTTTTTGCAGTGCGTGGCGAACAGGTGGAGGTCGTGATGGGCGTGGACGGCGAAGTGGACGGTTTTAGCGCAAAAAGCGACGAATTGCAGCCGAAATCGACTGGGAATTTGCAGGAGGGTGCGAATTTGCAGGAGAGTGCAAATTTGCAGCAGAATGTCGAGATGATGACGACGTTGCAGCAGGAGTTGACGGCGGTGGAGGGATGGTGAAGTTGCAGGAGAAGAAGTTGCAACTACTCGAGGCGATGCGAAAAGTTTCGCTGCAAAACCTGCAACAAGACGAGGTGCAATTCAGAAAAGTGGACGTGGCGCAAATGCTCGAGCGGAGGATGGACGCTGCAATTGCAGAGAGTGTCGCAGAGTTTCATGCGTTTGACGAGTTTTTCGTCGAACGCGCGGCGGTGCAACTGCAAAAGCGCGTGGTGGACGTGCAAATGGTGAAAATTCGAGCAAGTGCAAAAGAGCTCGTTGCAGTTGCGTATTTCGACGGTTTTGTGGACTTTTGCACGTCTTCGGGGATGAGCTGCTAACGGTTAAAACCGAGCGAAAAGGGATTAAATCCATTTCGCTGGCCTTTCAAGACGATCAACCGTGTTTAATCGTGACTTTTACCACCCCCATGATCGCACTATATGCGTTAAACCTCGCTGAAACGGATAAAACGGGTAAAACTACCCTATCGGGACCGCAATACGTACTGAGTATTGGAGAGCAGCATACTGTGCAAATGGCAGCAATGCCTACAACTGTAGCGATTGCGAGGTCTTCACGCCAAATTGTCGTGGCTGTAGCGCAAATTGACGGAATTATCGACTTTTAGCGCTCAATGGGACGAGTTTGCGGCAAATGCAGACGAAATCTGTCATTACTGCGATGGAAACGAGACGAAACCTTTTAGCGTTCAGTAATGGGACGGATATTGTGGTTTTATTCATGACTCGAGCTCAAGATTCCGTGTTTCATTCCTGCTCCGGATCGTCAGCGGGTGTTTCTTCAATTGCGTTTGATGCAGATCACCATGATATTATGTACGCAGGTACTTTCCGAGGTGAAATTCTTGTTTATTCCGTTAATACTGGATCCGCTGAAGGTCAAGGCTGTCGACTACTTTCTCGCTCTACTATTACTAAAAACCTCAAGAATTTACTCCAATAAACCTTGCAACTACGAGAAAGTACGTGGTTGCAGCCGGACCTCGGGATATCACTGTTTTCAACGTGTCGATCTCGCCAAAACAACATGGTGTTTCGCTATCGCAAGTGTGTACAAACCGTGTCGATTCGCAGTCGAAAGATGGAGCGCCACTTGTTGCGATGGCGTTTTCAGAAGGGGTCATGGGGTCCAATCTCGCCTTCGTGACGGCAAATACTGACGGATTGAGCAAGTTGGTTCTTCTCCACAGCTTACTACCTAACGAAAGGGAAGTTTCCGACTCCCAGTGGACGACGTTTCTGTATACAGGCACAGTTATCGTTGCAGTTATTGGATCCCAGCTTTTATTCGCTGGCAAAGACAATCAAGTGTGAATCCGTGGGACTCGATTGGGAAAACGCACGATAGATCTTACGGAAAGTACGGTGGCCAAAAAGGCAATGAACACGTGTCTGGCTTTGACGGAGAAGATTTCGGGCGCTACAACTCCCTCAGCGATGATTTGAGAGAAAAGGTTGCTCAAGCGAAAAGAGGGACTACCCACCGACCGATCGACGATGAAGGAGACTACTAAGTTTAAACAGAAAGCTGCGCTGCTTGATTATATCGCGCGTTCCTCTCTTTAGTCAGCTTGATGAAGGGTGCTAGCTGGAACTTCAGGTGCGACAGAGCCGTAGGGTGTGTCTGAAGTAGTTCAAACGCCACGTTTTCAGGTAGAAAGCCGCATCTCGCTTCGTCAAAGAGAATAAAATGCTTCTTGAGCCACGTGTACAGCTTGTCAAAGTGCCGCGGATCCTGCAGTTTGTTTTCTTTCGTGACGATGTTGGTAGCTGGCTCTGCATGGTCTTTGAGTAATTGAAACAGCTCTGATCGGTCGATGCCTCGTTCGTTCGTAGCAGCGTACGTGTGGTAGAGATCTAGGAAACCAACAAGGCTGTGAATCATATGAATCCATTCTACAGACAAAATCAAAAGACGTACATGCGAACTGCTGCGCTGCTGAGCCGAATTGAATCAACGTGCTCAGAGCAACAGAGTACTGATGAAAGGAAATATCAAAGCTTGCGGATGATCCGTCTTCATCTGCACAACTGCATTCAAGAGTGAGGTAAAAACTAACTGTGAGCAGTGATTTGGCCGTAATCCCTTACGCTTCTGAGTTATATGAGTTGGCGCAGAAGATGTTGAGGGTTGCATGGTGTTCTTCCAGTACTTCTAGGGCTGCAACAGGGACTGAAAACATCAAAAGAAGTTAATAAATAGACACAACTTTTACAATTTGATACGCACACGAAGTCTCAGCTGCGAGATCTGCCCAACGTGAACGCACTGCCTTCTGCTTCTTTCTGCTTGCTATCGCTTTCGGCATCGCAACTTGTGTGAAAGTTTCATCCGTTTCGCTGATGCCGCAGGACAGCGGAAAATAGTTGAAGTTTTCCCCACCGTCCAAAGCTCTCCATGAGAACTTATCCTAGCGTTCATCAACTATGAGTCGAGTGCACGTGGTTATTATCCCGACTGAAAACGAGGCACCTGGTCTTCAACAGGATGAGTCAGACCCACGACTAAAGAAGTTTGTTAGCTGGGTTCCATTCGACTATTCAGTGGGTCAACTGAAGCAAGATGTGGGGCGCTACTGGCAGCTAAAGACGACCAAGTACGATCTTTGTGACTCTCTTGGCAACGTTCTACCAGATACCAAGCCATTGGAGTTCCCGCATTTCTTCCCTGCTGTGTTAAAATTGAGGAGACGTGTGCGCACTTTCTCGCTGGCAGCTACATCGTCTTCCTGCAGTACGAATACACTGGACCCTTTCTGGATCCACGACCAGCTCTTTGATTTGTTCGTCTTCAACGCGCTCCAGAACCGGCAAAGCAGTACTCTTCGCATCTCAAGCTTTCAGTTCAAGCAGATTCTTCAAAAAGCGACGTCGAAGACTGTGTATCAGCAGAAGAAAAACTTTTGTTTGACAAACGAGTGACGCTGGCTTTCCGAGGAGCTCAGTCCAATCTCAGTAGCAGTGATGGAGCAGGAGCAAACTTCGATGAGTTTCTGGACGCTCTTGTGGATGTGGCTTGCTTTATGAACCCGAAGGAACCATCCAAAGAGTTATCACTCGAGAAACTCGTTACCGAGCACATTATTCCATACCAAGAAACGGAGCAGTTTTCTGGCGGAGCTGATACGTTGTCGTGGGGTCAAATAGACGAGATACTGGCTCACAATAAGGTGAAGTGGCTCGCTCAGAGATTCTCCAAGTCCATCGGGGACCTGGCGACTTCGTACAGTTCAAATGTTGGTCTTGGACACCACTCCTGCGTACTGGGGTATCACGAGTTCCAGAAGTTTGTCCGTGAGGTGATCCCAACAACTGTACCGATTTCTCCGACGAAAGTGTGTAAAGTTTTCATGCGATACTGTCGAAAAGAGCAAAGCTACGATACGGAGAAGTCTACAGGCGTAGAGTCAAACGTCCAAGGACCTGAATACTCCCCAGTAAAAGAAGACGTATCCACAAGAATCACTTTATCCAGTTCAGGAGCTCCAGTACTGAGATCACTTGTGTCAAGATGATAGACGTCATCGGATACATTGCTCTTCTTGCGGTTCCTCGTCTCGTCAAGGCGAAGAAAAAATGCCAGCAAACTGTGCCAACATCGTACTGACAAGTAAACTCGGTATTCAATCACTGAAAGCTCTTCTTCACCACATTTCGAACAATTTAGGAGCTAAAGGCGGCACTTTAGCCAGGAAGAACGTGGAGTTTAACCGAGCACGAGTGCACTTCCTCCTCGAATTCAACAAAATGCACCGAGAAGACTCACTCATCGACTATCAAAGTGGATGTACTGTGTTGATCAAGACGCACAGAGCTCAACAACCAGCATCTTGCACCTCTCCAAGCACTAACCAGGATCAAGAACCTGCAAAACCAGACGATGTCGACTTTGATTCGGAATTCAACTGGAATTTGGACGCTGCACAAAGTGATGTGGAAGGCAGCGAATCGAGTGCAACCTCGAGGAGATCAATCCGACAGGTTGACCCTCATGTAGTGATGGAGCAGAAGAAACGTGAGCTGGAACAATTGAACGCTTTATCAAACGAAGCGGATGAGATTTATGCTTTCCTAGCGGGAGAATTACAACGACATGTACTCACAAAACGATCCGATGGATCTGACACCGTACCACACATGCTAGACGTCTGGGTGTCAGCAGGTGAAAAATACTCGGACGTCATCAACCATGTAGAGACCTCCTCTCAACTCCGTGCAAAATTTCTCTCTCGCTTCGGTCGTTCGTTGTATGTTTTCGCCTCTCAAGTGCTCAAGAGCACGACTAAGGTGTACAACTACGAGGAACTCTTTTACGTCACGAATGCAAGAGTATACTCTACAAATTCTGATCTCTGGAGAGATGGATTGACTTCATTCACACTTGATTTAGCAACAGAAACTTTGTCACTTGCGTCCGGAAAACTTACACAAGCCAGCGAAGAATTGAGTGCGCTGGTCATAGCCGCCAGAGAGAATGATCCGCATAGCGGAAGTGACGATGATGTATCCAGTACCGGCAGCGATGGGGATGAATTCGGAGAGGATAGCGAGGCTTGGACAGCTAGTGCTCTTTCGACAAGTATCTCTGTTGTCTGTATCTTCGCGCTAATTGTCTGGCAGCGTACGCAGATGTGATAGCTCACAGTAAAACGGTTACTGCGGACTATGAGCTGGCTTGTCGCTTTGAAGAAGCGAAACAAAGCGATGAGAAATATACGACCAGGGACGTATTCTTTAAGAGCCCGATCGTTCTCTCCAAACTTTCGCATCCGGGTGAATTCTACTGGGAGGCCAAGAAGATGTACCGCTTCCTCCTGCAACATTCCAAAGGAGGACACAACTTTTCGCGAAGTCGACTTCTCCATAACATCGCGATGGTACAGTTCAAGCTGGCGACGCAACTCCTCGGGGATGTGACCCCGAAAAACAATTGTTAGAGAATTCGTTGGTGAATCTTGATGCATGCGAGCAATCGCAGGACCGTGTTGTGAAACCCAGCGTTCTTAGAGAGAAACGCAGCTACATTCGAGCTGTCTTAGCGGCTCGACGCAAATTCTTTTGGCGGAAAACCAAGGCTCAACACCAGTAGATGGAGATAATCGAGAAGAACAGCAAGAACAAGAGGATGTCATCGCGCCTTTCTACCGCTTTGTCCTCGCTGCAGCATTTAGCGAGTTCGATTCCGACAAGAAGGGAGTGATTTTGCATCCTGAACTCTCACTTTTAAGCAAGGCGTGTGGACATAGTGCTTTGTCGAAAGAATCTCTGGAATGGCTACTGGAGAACTTTGATCACGTGGAGAGCGGATTAACGGAGCGAGGGGTACTGCAGTACTTCTGTTGGCTGGCGGAAGGAGGTAATGGACTAGTTATTGCAACTTGTTGTACTGCTACTAACTTGCCTTTCTCATTACGGACAGACCCTGTCGTATTCTGCGAAATCATCGATCTTCTGACCGCGAAACACACAGGAGCACACAACGTCTCCATCTTTTCTGGAGATGGCATGTATCCACGAAAAAATTCGACGGTTAAATCAACGTCAACAAGCGTACGTACGCAGAATCATTTCAATGAATACCTTCTGACAAATATGCTATCATTGTACAGCGAAAGTCAACACTGAGCTCATCAAATGAGCGGGATCGCTTACGAGCAAAGCGCACGGGGGTTGCAGACTGCATAGTTGTTCTCGGTGGGAAAATGACCAAAGCTGCAGGCATCGACGTCACTCAAACGACCTCACCGGCCGATATTCGGCTAGAACCCGAAGTGATCGATAGACTGCCGTCTCGTGCAAGCCTCCCGGAGGAGCTTTCGAAATTCTGCTTCCCAGACGACATTTACCTGTCTACAGAGCCTTTCTCGCCGAGAGCATTCGACATTGTGCTGACTGGTGCGTGAATGAAAATACGTTATGCCCTAAAGCTTACCTAATTGTTTCTATTGTCTTGATCCCAACAACCGTTGCAGACATTAAAGGAGTGCGCTCCTATGGCACATGTCTTCACTTTTGTGAAGAAAAACACCCCATGGATGTCCTTTCCTGATCTCCTCGACTGAGAAAGGCAGAACAGTGAATTTGCCGTCGTGGGTGAGCTTGAAGGACATTCAACAAGGACAGACCAAGTGGGAGTGCTATGCACCAAAGTGCCTTTGTGTCCTGTCCAGCTCGCCATTATTTCAAACTTTCCGACACTTTTTGGTAAACCTTTACCGGGCTTCTCTCGCAAGTACCACCAGTACCACTTTGGAGTCGATTGTTTTCAACTTTCTCGAGAGAATACCCTTGTCAACAGGGAATTCAACCCAGACAGTCTTTAAACTGGGCGACACGACGTGCTTGCTGTCTGGTTTTCCGCCGCATTTGCCGGTTTTCTCACCCACAGAAGTCGACTTCACGATTCTGTTTCAGTGCCTCAACCCGGACAATATTCTCAAACTTTACGGCTACTTGCTGACCGAAAAGAAGGTCGTACTCAGCTCAGCTAATCGTCCAATCTTGACACACGTGGCGGAGACTTTACGAGCTTTGCTGCATCCTTTCGAGTGCCAGCAAGTCTACATTCCAGTTCTTCCGTTGGTAAGTCATGCGACAAAAATTAAACGTTCCCTAGGACTAAACCGCTACCATCTTCTTGTTGCTACAGTCATTGGTCGAGTTTATCTGCGCACCTGTTCCTTTCTTCATGGGAATACGATCTGATCAACGCCTAGAACGACTAATGACAGAAGGAGTCATCTTGGTTGATCTGGACAACAACGATATCCGGTTGCCACCAAATGAGGAGCTACCAATTCTCACTGACGTGAAGTCGAGGAAACTCCTCCATACGCTACGCAAGTTATCCATTTGGCCGGCAAGTCAGCGTACGCGGCACAACTTTGGACGCGGCCTCAACGACAATGGAAGAAGCTCAATGTCGACTTCTTTTGAGCCTTCGCAACCTTCCGAGTCTGAAGTGGGGCAGGCTATCAATCGCTACGATGACATGACTGAGAAGTGGAGCGAGATCCAAACGCTCTTTTCTTCATTCGCAACGAGGTGCGTTTCCTTATTATCTGCGGTTGCTGTTTCTTTCGCTGATTAGACTGTTTTGTTGTCTACACAGACTCTTGAAAGAGGTCCGAAAACACTGTACGAAGCTACCAAGCAGTTCTAGTGAAGCTGTGGTCTTTGATGAACGCGGGTTTCTATCCATGCACCCGAGTCTTCGCGACTTCTGCACGCATTTGTTCCAAACTCAACTTTTCCAACGTTCACTAGAAAACATTGGGGCATTCAGGTGAGTGCACTGGTTAATCAACGTAGTTTCTCGTTCTTTTAAGTCTAACATGATCTCCAGTGATGCCCCCAGTACGACAGAACCTGAACAGTATTGGAAAGCTGTCCGAGCGAAAGGAATGCTGCGCAAGAACTCTGAAATGATTGAAGACACAACCAAATCTCAGCGCCGATGCGTGGTCCAAGCACCGCTACCACCTCGAAAAAAATGAGTTTATCCTCTGGTAAGGCGGCAGGAGATGGATTTCCACCATTCAATGGACAACTCTACGACGATCTACTAGAGGAACTTGGTGATTTTGGGGAGATCGAATCGTCAGATATCACTGCACAACTGGTTCGTCCGTTGCCTTCGATTTCCTCGCTGCGTGTACCGTCAGAAGCATCGACGACGTCAATTCTCACATCGCCATCTTTTCATGACGGAGACATCGACGCGTTTCAGTTGGTGAATGCAGCAAGAAAACGTCTTGAAGGTCGACGGGTCAGCGAGATTAGTGAATAGGCAGGTAGAAATTCAGCAAGCATTCGATCTGGCCAGTACCAGGTACTGGAAGTTCTACAAGAAGACCAACATTGCCTCAAAAACTACGAAAAAATAAACTTACCCGTCCTATTGGGAGAAAGCGAGAATTCATCACCCTCGCCACCATACACAGCTTGTAGAAGTTCTTGTGCTTGACCAACAAAACTCTAAAAGTCGTCAAATTTGGTTCATTGAAGAGTAAAAATCCGCCTCAAGAAGAAAATAAAACTTCGATGATGGTATTTCTCACGATGCAGATAGGTCATATGAATCTATATAGTCTCGTCGCCAGCGTTGCACTAAGACCTCAAGCCTCAAGACCTCAAGATTCAAGATTCAAGATTCAAGATCCTCAAAACCTCAAGACCCATGACTTCCACTACAAGTACCATCCTTCGTGACGCCTGCAAGAACGGTGAGCTTGCCACCGTTCAACGTGTACTAGAAGACCATGACACTGAGCCAGAAGCTGAGAGTAACAAGAGTGAGGGGTTTATCCTCGTCAGTGACAAGGGTTTCATCGACATAGTCGCCTACCTACTGGAAAACAAAGTAGCAGTTAGCACCACGTCGCCCAGGGCGATGACGGCGCTCATGAGTGCCGTCTCCTCCAATAGAGGCGACGTGGTGACTGCTACTGACTAAAGGTACACCCAACGACTTGACGGCTACAATGCATTGCTCTTGGCATGCGAAGCAGATTCCGGGGACGGAGCTGCGGCACTTTATCTTGCGAGTGAGTACGGAGCTCTGGAATCGGTTCGAGTGCTGCTTGATCATGGAGCGTCCGTGAACTTGGCGAACGAGGAAGAGTTCACTCCTCTGATGATTGCACAAATGAAGGTCTGCATATTTGTTGCGTTGAGATGTGTGGTCCATAGGTGTACCGGATCCCTTTAGACCTCCACTGGTCTCACCAGCAGCATTCACAGCAGGGTACGGGTGACATCCGCTTTCGACCCTTAAATCGAACGGCGGCTTTCTCAGAAATGGTGACAGGTTCGGGCTGTGCGAATGGTTGCACCTTGTCGTGGTCGATACTGACAGATTCGAGGACACGAAAGGTAAAAACAGCAATACAGATTAACAACGCGCGGAGATTCATGTCGGCCCGGGAGAATGGAGAACTGACTTCCCAGCTCATAGCTAATCGACGGCTACGCTAACCTTCTGGAGTATCTTACCCAGCTTGGGGAAGGCATACGGAGTCCATTTGAAAGTTACACGCAGCAAGGTGCCAGCTGGATTGACATGTAAACCAAGTTCCCCAGATTACGTGGCACTCTTGCAAGTAGTACTGTAACAGCTAAAGCTGTACTTGAAGTATAGTTTTGGTGCCGCAAATTGCGTGTCGAGTTCCTTTGTTGAGTTGTGACCATTTACGGTTGTTTCGCTGCATTACCTTTCTGTAGAACAATTCAGATCAGAGGCTTTACGATCTCGTTGGCGTCTACCTTTATGATGTGTCCTTAATTTGAAGAAAGTTGGGGCTGAACTTGATAATCAACACGTATTACACGTGTACTGTACTTGCCTAGGCCGTCTTGATTGTGCGGTCTACTCTACTGATTGCCCGCTACGCTTGAACATGTCGTCAGTGTCGTAGCATCCAGGAAGGCTCGAATCAGGGTGGTTTCAGTTCACAATTCGTCTCGGAGGAGGAGGACGTGACACGGCAAACCTTCAACTTTTCACCTTGCGAAGACAAACATGAAACTTCACTGTTTTTGGCGTTGCTGCTGGTAACTTTCGTTGGTTTCTCCCTCGCTCGTGCTGAAAGCGCTGTTGAAGAGACCGAACATCACGGACTAAAAGGCAGTCAAACAAATGAAGAGGCCAAAAACACCAACACGGGGAGTGAAGAGAGAACGTTCTCCATTCCAGGATTCAACAAACTCAAGGGATTTTTAAAGAAGAGTGGCGGACTCGCTAACAAGGCTGGTGCATTGAAGAAGGATCCCAAACTCGTCAACAGTTTGCAGAAGAATGCAGAGTTCATGAAAAGTCTCGAGCATTTGAAGAAACAACCGAAGGTTCTCGACACCGTCAAGAGTTTGCAGAAAAATCCAAAGGCGGTTGAAGCAATTCAGAAGGCCCCCGTCACCGAAGCCAACTTCAAAAAGATTGAAGAGGCCGTGACGAGCGGCAAGAAAAAGGGCATTATCAACCTATTGCTCTTTTTTACCTCGTTACTGGCTTGCTCGTTTTAGGTGTGGTCGGACTTGCTGCATTCCTCAGCACAAAGTGAGGCTGTTCTGACCGCCTGCCGACGAGGCTGCGGACACGGTGCCGTAAAGTGAAATCTTGGCCAGTGGAAAAAAAAGGCTAGATATTCCCCTGAGGATGTTAGCTAGAACAGACACAGGACGTCGTTAGCAAACACTAAATGACACCAATGTACCTCACTGAAGAACGAAATTCCTCGAATAAAGGCCACACCTGGAATGCCAACTTATATTCTGATTGAGATTTCTGAGTACTACAACAAGTAGTAGTATCTTGCAAGGATAACACTACATGTAGCTCTGCTGCTCGCTTTGGTGGCGTTTAACGTCATCATATCGAGCGATGTTTTCTTACCACTCTATATGTACAATTCAAAACATTAGAGTACTAACAGACATCACTGCCTACGTTCTTGGTTTTGTCTGATTTTGAGTCACCATTAGTGTAGTGCTGTAAAGGTACAGTACGACCAAGTGGTTGAGATGGGATCAAGATATCAACAAAGTGATGAAAATAGCAGGCCGTTGCTGGTGAGAGGGTATGTACAATTTGTTGTGTGTCGCCGCAGATGAGTCTTCGGAAGCTGAAATGGAGAGGTATTGGCCGCTTGGAGTTGCTTGCATGGCTCAATGAGTTCCTCGAGACAGATTACACGAAGGTACGGCGAAAGTACCAACTCTGCCGTTGTGGGGGACCAGGAACGCTCGAAAGATAATTAGAACTGTCGGTTGTACTGAAAATACTGAAATTGTAGATCGAGCATCTCGCGGATGGCATCGCTTACTGCCAAATATTCGACGCCTTGTATCCGGGCAAAGTCAACTTGCAACAGCTGAACTTCCATGCTCGAACTGAAACGGAGTTTGAGCGCAATTTTAAAGTGCTTCGACGCACATTCCACGTGTGTGACATCAGAAAGGTGTGTGCTTTCAAGAAACAGAGAGAATTTATCAAGCTGGAGCGCTAATCTTTTACGTTGCCATCGTTTAGAGATCCTCACCCGAAAACTGACACAGGGCATCTTTCAAGAGCACTTTGAGTTCTTGCACTGGATCCACGACTACGTTCACCGTACATGCCCAGATGCTGCCCGCTCATACCACGGCTTTGAGCGGCGTCAGGATATTGTACAACAGTCTCAGTTGCAGAACAACTCTACCAACACCAACCTCATCCCCAAGTATTCGGTACGTACATTAATTCATCGAAACCATCATGATAAACAAAGGTGCTTACCTCAATTTCCCATTAGAGTTCGATGAAGACCCCGCCCAAGGCTTACGTCAATGTATCTTCGAACGATGCAGACGAAGGAGTTGGTGAAAACACATATGTCGGTGAGTTCGCCTCTCCCGAAGACAAAAATGTAGTGTGCCCGGGTGATGATTTCGAACTCTACAGTATGGATCCCCTCATGCAAAGTGTTCGGTAGGTTTGCACTACTCACCTCAAATCTTAAAATTTTCTAACTCGATCTATTATATGACCAAAAGGCACTCTTTCCGCAGCACCGCAAGAGCACAATCCACTCTCGCCAAACTTGAAGAATGCCTTGAAAACGTCCGCGTCGAGCCATCCAGGTCCAAACCCAAGTCGAAAAAGGAGATACACCCAGCCCCAAAGTCTCGATTTGCCGTCAGTCGACAAGCGAAAATAAGAGCCGTAGCTACTTTCAAAGACCCAGCAGCACCCGATCCAATGATGTGTCGATATATTTCAGACCTGGTAAGTCTTGCAACTCTTTAATTATTGAAATGGAAAAATAATCGGTTGTGTGCTTACAGATCGAATGTCTGGAGTCGGAGTTACTTGGACGAGTGAAGGACTTGGTACGATGTACACTTGACCTGAGTCTGCAACTCGAACTCATACAGTTTTGCTTGCGATTATCCAGCAAAACCTGGAAAATAACATCGCCACTAGTAAGCAAGCCACGATTTATTAAGGCATTTACTCCTATAAGTACCTATTTCCCCATCTTATTTAGCGGTCCATAAATTTAAATAATGACACCTAACCCGTTTAGTGCCCAATTCCTGCCACGTCAGACATTATCCCCAATGCCCCCTCATTCCACGATGGAGACCCAGTCGCGTTCGCAGTTGGTTCTGCTCTTGCTACTGGTGCTCACGGCAGTCACGGGCGTCTACCTGTTCTTCCAGTCTGCTCCCGAGACCCAATTGTACGTTATTTAACCAAGTTCCCCTAATCTGCCCCAAACTAACGTGATAATTGTCTCAAAATGGGTACTTTAGTTCCGAGTGTGAACCCATTTCCGTCGCTTACGTCATCCAAGGAGTGTTACCCACTTGGCTAAATGGGCGCAATGACAAAATGGGCACTGTTCAAGGTCTATGGCAGTGTGCCAGCCAATACCGTCAACACCACGCTGGCTTTGTACTCAGCAGTTTCTGTATCGTTTACATCGCGTTGCAGACTTTTGCTATCCCTGGACCCATTGTTTTGAGCATCCTGTCGGGTGCCATGTACCCATTTCTGCAAGCCCAAATTTTGGTCGCTTTTTGTGCCACCACGGGCGCGTCACTGTGCTTCATGTTGTCCTATTTTTGGGTCGTGGGGTCTTTAGTCGGCTTTTGTCGGGCATGATCGGTCGTTTCAAGGAGAAAGTGGGTACTTTTAAGACTATTTTTCTGGTGGACGGAATTGACCCATTTTTTGTACCCTTTTTTGGTTAGATCGCCCAGAACCAGGAAACCTGTTTTACTACTTGTTGTTCCTGAGAATTACGCCGTTGCTGCCCAATTGGTTCGTGAATATTGCCTGTCCGCTGGTGGGAGTTCCCTACAAGTACTTTTTCCTGGCCACGTTGATTGGTTTGGTGCCGGCCAACTTCATTCACATTTCGACGGGTGCGACGCTCAACAGTGCTGCTGGGGCCTCGGGCGGCAGCAACGCCCTCAACTTTGGTGTACTCTTCTTGCTGCAGTTTGTGGCCCTGTTGCCGACGCTTTTCAAGGGCAAGATTGCGAAGTACGAGAAGGAGGCGTTCGAGAAGAACAAGAAGACGCAGTAAAACACCGTGAGCAAGGTGGTAGAGTTTCTTGAGTTCTGACGGCCTTGCTTGGTGGTTTGGTAACTGTAGATTCTACTTGGTAAGTTTAGTCGCCAAGGTTCTAATTGCAAAGCTTACGTGTGTTTAGTGCTGTTGTGTGTTGTATTTCTTCTTATATCGTTCTTTTATTGCCTGTGCTCGAACAAATAGTATACAAAACGGAACTTGCTGCAGTAATTGAGTTGCGCTTACAACAGCTTGATCACTTGGTAAAGTTTCTTGAGGAAAATTTGCGTGATATTCGTCGAAATACTAGGCTTGCATGCTTAATCAAAATTTGATTAATTTAATGCAAGTTTGGATATTTGTATGTAACCTGGCGACTTTTTGCAGTCCTTTTGGAAAGAGGCAAGCGCAGTGTGCACAAAATACGAGCCTGGTCTCCAGTGTACCCCTGCCACAGTAAAGTCAGCTATACGGGTAAATAGGTGCACCTTTCCAGCCCAAGTTCGTCAAGGGCAAAGTTCATTCGGCATGAGCAAAAGCAGAGCAGAGTGAATTCGTGCTGTAGGCAACAGTAGGAAACAGCACGAATTTGACGTTGCTCTTCACGATGTTACTTTTGCTCTTGCCGAATGTACTTTGCTCTTGATGAACTTGTGCTGAAAAAGTGTAGTGGCTAGTAAAATATGTTTACATGAATTTACCGATCAACTGATCAACTAAACGCCACTTTCAAGTTAATTGTTACTACGAAGCACTTGAAGTACTTAACAACCACCACACAATAGTACGCATGATTTAAAATATCTATTTCGAAGTAGTCATTTATTACTCCAGACTACATGTAGTGTGTGGCGTGCACTGTAGCTTTGCTTCGATTGCATGTATCTCCGCTACTATTGTTTTTTGAAAGCTTGAAAAATTTGCGGTGCCTGGTCTTGTTCGATCTCATATCGAATATTCTGAAGCATTAGGATCCTCACTTCATCCGAACATGCCGGTGAAAAAAAAAACTTTCTAGACAAATAAAACGAAACTTCAAGTACTGGCTTACAAGTGTGAGCTATAACGACATCTAAGATTTTCTGAGGATTTTGCGTTTATACTCAGTTGAGCTTATTTTTACTGATCTTGTTACCATAAGCTTACCAAAACGACGGCACGTCCAACAAGACCATTCGTATTGTGCCGCCACGTACACGTAGTTTCAGCTATCGACAACATGTACATATAGAGCTCTCACATCCCTCGTGCTAAACCTAATAATGCGAGGCAACCCCTTTGCCATTCTACATTTACCATGATCCATAACAATTCCCTTCGATTTCATAAAGCGACAACGTTTTGCAACTCCTTGGCCATTATATTGTCCCTTTACTGAAGTATAATCACTATTTAGCAATGTGTGGCCAAATATTCAAGCTAGCTCAAGGCTGCGAGGTGTTTCTCCAATCGAGTTATGTAGAGATATTTTTCTTGTTAGATACTACTAGTATAATCGTGCTCATTTCAAAGGCAATCAATCACGTCGACATAATTCGAATTATGAAAGAAAAATACGAAATACGCTTCAAATGTTACCGGTGTGTGAGGGTGAGATGCTAAGATCGAGCACACGTGTTAGCTTATTGGCTGTACAAGTACTGAAATTCGTTCACGTTATCGTATCAGCAGCAGAAGCTTCTACCTATACATCGCGCTATATGCACTTCGGATCGCATCGTCCACCTCATTGTCCGCGTTAAACATTCTAGAGATCAGCATTGGGCTTCTCAACTCCCGCCGCCACAGCCTGAATTGCGTCTTCTGCAACTTTGTCGCCAGATCTTTGTATTCTCCATCCTCCTCGCGGCCTCTAGCATCCTCGCCACGGCTTCCGAGTCGTAAATTGCATCAAAATTCTTGACCATTGCAGTTAGTTGTATTTGGCTACTACCACCACTAAACATGCTCACGTAGCCCATCCACACCTCCAAAATCGGATTGGCAAACACTTTCTCCACTCCGTCATCAAGCTTTAGCAGCCTAAACACTTCATCGGAAGAAAGCCCCTTCCGCTCCCAGTCTAGCAACATCGTACTCTGAAGCTTAACTGCAAGAACCTTCAGCTCCGGGTCTTGGGGATTTGCTGTAGCGAAGAACCTCGCCAGCTTATCGGCGCCGAGTCGCTGTGTCAATACGTCGATCATGGATGGGCGAGGGTTTGGCGAGAGAGAGCTGGCATAGGTATACCACGTGTTGAACTCCCGCCTTGACAAAGGTTAATAGGTCCCGCCTTGTCAAGGTTGAGCATGCCAAACACGTCGTCCGCCGATTTCTTGTTGCGCCACCAAGTATCTCCCATTTGTGTCAACAGTTTAGTCGCCACTTGATTCGTACTGGGAACATCTCTTGCGATCTCAAGCATATTCGCCACTGCTTGATCTCCATACGTCTTGGTCAGCATTTCGGATCTAGTTATCATTTTTTGGGGTGCTTCTTGTTGTACAACTTTACGTAGGTGAACCATGTTGACAGCTTCTTGTTGCTCAGCACCATATCGACGCCTTTGTTGAGCTTCAAGCGTTTGAAAGTAGCCTCTGCGGTTTTCCATCCCGGAGCCATGATCGGACACGAACGCTGTCGGCGACCTTCAACATTTGTGCTTTCGCCGCTTGTTTGATCACCTCTCCGGCGCTAATTGCTCTTTCCTCGAAGTCTTGGTCTTCATTAGATCTCAACAACCTCGTCGTGTGGACTTTATAGCGGTCGCTTCTAAGCGAACGGGTCCGAGATGTGAAGCCACGTGTTGTCATCTTCGAGTCCATACTTCCAGAGGCAGCATCGGTATTCGCCAGCAGAGCGGTTGCCATCAGCAGAAGTACGATGCTAAGACGCATGATAGGACTGACTTTCACAATTGGCGTTTGGAGGTGCGGACGAATCGCGAAGTGAGAGCGGGGTAAGTACAATAGACGGTAGATTCAACTATTACGCTGTTGTAGAGTGTTTGGTTCGCAATCATCACTTTACAGTAATCGCGACAGATTTTGCAATTTTGATTGCAGTTTGGTTTACCTGAACTCCCAATCGAAAACAGGATATTTACTTCGACTGTTGATGTTGTTTTCCAGATATTGCTACATAATCGCAAGAAAAGCTGTATGAGTTCGAGTTGCGGTCCACCAGATCAAGCTTAAATCGTGCCAAGTCCTTCACTCGCCCAAGCAACTCCCACTCCAACTAAAGGCAGGTTGCACGTAGCAGGACTCAGCAGATCTGAAAGATATCGACACATCTTTGGATCGGGCTCTGCTGCAGTGCAAAGATGCGTCGATATGAGTCTGCTGGGATATAGAATTTCGATTCGAAAGTGGTATAGTGTAGGGTATTACTTCGTAGTAGCTATTAATACGGCTCTTATTTTCGCTTGTCGGCTGACGGCAAATCGAGACTTTGGGGCTGGATGTCGGATTTGGCTCAACGCCAGGCTGCCGTTTTTAATCCCCTTAACGTAGCTAGGCGATGACTGTCAGTACACCAAACGACAATCAAAATTGCAAAATCTGTCGCGATTACTGTAAAGTGATGATTGCGAGCCAAACACTCTACAACAGCGTAGTTGAATCTACCGTCTATTGTACTTACCCCGCTCTCACTTCGCGATTCGTCCGCACCTTCAAACAGCAGTCATTAAAGTAACATTGAAAATCGACCAATTCCTGCTCAATGTTGTAGATCGACGACATTGACGGAGTGTAAAATTCAGGAGAAAAGCATTTCGCAGGCGGACATATTCTGCCGCAGCAATTGGAGGGGCGCAGAGGAATACCATGAGCAACACGCACCCGATAGTCGCGTCCTTCTGCTTCGCGCAACACATGACAAGCCGCGTCTTCATGAGCGCACCAGCGTGGGTAAGTCCGAAGAGGTTGTGGCGCGTTGTTGAGTCCAGAACCGACCACGACCGACTTCACGGACTCGCGCACCGACAGCTCCGTGGATGTCGGTAGTCATGCCCGTCTGACGTCTCGGATAGAGTTATATTTTGATGTCGTCAGAGCCCCGCTAGTTCATTAGGCATCTTTCGAGACGGCGGTTGGATGTGGTTTATGGGATAGCTCTAACCCATATCCCACTAACCACAAACGACCACTTTTTGGTTCGGACTGCTTTAGCTGTTGGTTGGGGTGACTGCTCGCACCCACGCGTATCAAGTCACCAAGGTTTTAGCAGTTTGACCTGGCCGAACAACGCTGAGAACAACGCAAAGAACTACGAGGCGGAAACGGAGCCTACGGCTTAAAACCAAAAGCTCGAGACGCCTGTGCCGCAAGTCCCCATGATCGGTTCCTGTGTCGCACACTGGTTCTTGACGCTCCTGCCCTCGACACTTGTGCCTAGAAGACCGTGTCGCAACATCCGTCTAGGAGACGGCATCTACATCACGTCCGCTCCCAAGCCACCCGGTCCCTGAGCGCTCTTAGCCAGACCGCTCGTCTAAATCGTTGCGTCCACTCGTCCAAGCTCGTGACGGCCGCTCCCCGAGTTTCGTATCATAACTATCAGGTCTCGGGGCTCCCTGCTCAACGCGGCGTACGTGTTCAAGACGTTAGTTTCAGAATTTTGAGTCCGAGACGCTAGTGTCCAAGTCCATCGAGACAAATACGTCCGTGCACAAGGTTCCGTGCTCGAGACGCTTGAGACCAAGGTCTTCGCGTTGGAGGCGTCATGCCCAGCCTCTGAGGCTACTCTGTAAATTTGGAAGCAGAAGACCGCTTCCTTGTGAAAATCGTGCCCAAGACGCCCGCGATCACGCCCTCCGTGCGCGCCACTTCCGGACTGAGGTGTGCGCAGAACTGCTACCATATTAAGCGATATGGAAGCGTCGCATCATGCAAGTGTGACGGCCCTTTTGCTTCTATTCGATGATCTCGATGACGTCGAAGACTCGCTATATCTGGTAAACTGCGGCAGCTATGCAGAACGACAGTTGATCCCCAATGTCTGCTTTTATTTTGGGACATACCCTGATGCGAATGCGCTAGAAGATTTCCGTTTTAGCCGCCCTGAGATGATGCGACTGGCAAGTGTGATGAATATACCGCACGTATTCATCACAGGCTCAGGTGACCATTTACTTGGCATCGAAGCATTCGCAATGTTGTGCTATCGCATTTCATATCGAGGCAAGTTGTCACGTATCCGAAAACAATTTGGACGATCAGATTCGGCCTACACAGACTTTGAAAGTGCATTCATCTACTGTTAATCGTTTGGGTTGCCACTGACGCTGCTGATATTTTGCTTTTGCTCTTAGAATGTTTTGATGACAATGAATGGAGGGATACACGTTTTTGAAGACCAACTGTATGCCGAGCGTCATCAACTCTACACCACCACAAGAGCCTAGTCGACGGTGCCGTCAAGACATTCCAAGAGACGATCGATCAGCTTAGCTTGGAGTGTGCGTTCTTGTTGACGTTCATCTCTCTCCATTTGGCGCTCTGCTCTCTCGTTCGCGATCAGCTCGGTCGTTTTCACGCTCCTCTCTCAAAGTCGAGGCGCATTTTCAAATCAGATTGCTGCTGCTGTAAAACATCACCGAGCACCTTTGATCTCTCTTTCTTCGACTCCTCAAATATTGTGACCCATTCGTTAGCACTTTTTGTGCGGCTTGAAGGACGCAGTTAATCGGCGACGGGCGCCCATCGCCAGTCTCATCAGCAACCTCAACAGAGGAGGAACGACGCTTTCCGAGATGAATGCGAGCTACGACAGCTTGCCGAACCACCTCGCCAGACTGCACCTTGGTGCGCTGCTCCCCTTCTTTGCATCAGCATCCTTTTTCGCTTTGGCTTCGTAGTCGTTAACGTTAGACATAAGCTGTATCATGGCTTGAATAAATGCAGTTTCCCGCTCATCATCGCCAGCTTTTGTTGCCGACTTGGCCTCACATCTGCGATGTTCGTTTTAAATCTCGCCTTGGCTGTCGTTCCTTTGATGGTCTTCATGAGGAAGCTGGGGCTCCGATTGAGTTTATCTGCAACCAATTGCCACATTTTGTTCACGTCTCCTTGTTTAGCGACGTTCGCTTGGATAACGAGCAGGTAGTCCTCTTCAGGACCAAATCGTTGACGCACTTTTGGCGCTTGTAGTGTGTACGGATCGGCTACAGGTGCTTCTTGCGCGCCGGTGACTCGCTTGGGGGTCGTTGCTTTGATCGTCTTCATTGTATTCTTCGTCGAAGTAGCTGCTACCGAAATCGTCCCCATTTTCCCTAGCTTGTTGCTCTTCGTGGTCGCTGTCACCCTCACTGGCGTCGCGATCGGGTGTGCCACCATGTGGGGAGCTACTGGAGCTGAATAAGCGACGCGCACGAAGGTCCAGGACGACTTGAGACTGTGAGAGAACTGGTGGAGGTGAGCGAGCGGAAGCAGAGTTTGTTGGCATTATTGCCGAAATTTTTGAGTGAGCGATCTTCGCGCGCCGCACAAAAGCACCGCAATCTCCTATATTGGAAAGCATAGTCAGCATCATAAATATCTACAGTGTATCACCTATGACAGGTTCCCACAACCAACACTGCTGTGGGATACAGGTGCCGGGATAGCGATGTTGGATACGATTTCGGCGATTACTAATCGACTTCAAAATGGTCGGTTTATGCGTATGTATCCCCCAACCAATAACAAACACGGGCTTCGAAAGGTCTCTATTATCCCGGAAGGACGGTAGTTTACATTCTTGTACGTTCTGGTAGCCCTCCAAGCTGCTATTCCCGCGCAACAAGCCGTGCAGCACTTCACGTGTATGGCGCGCGTATCCTAGCTAGTCTTCTATATGTTCTACACCTTTTCCAGTCCGACTTCACGAAGCTTGCACTTTGTTAATTTGAGTTGGCCTTGGTGAAGTTGGATTTGTTCTTGGTGAAGTTGGACTGGAAAAGGTGTACTTGAGCAGCTGCTCGAATAGCTGTCTCCGCGCTAGGCGGTGCCTAATAGCCTACTACTACTAGTGGGTGCGACGCTTGGTGCAACGTTGCTGCTAGCACGCCGTAGAAGCCCTGTTAGAACTGCAGCATTTTGCTCTACCTCCGCAACGTAGATGAGGCCTTAGCCATCGATATCGAAGAGCTGCACGACCGGGCCGTCGCTTGCAAAGAGTGCGCTGAGCTCCTCCATGGAAGTTGTCGAGGCGCTGCGAGGCCAGTGTGCCGAACCAGAATATTTGCGTTAGAAAATCAAAATAGGTCTCCATTGTACTGGGAGGACAGCTTTAGCTGGCTGAACAGCCTAACCAATTTTATAACACAGACTGGCCCCCAGGGTTTAATTGGCGAATGTCGCTTGAGTCCATAAGTCACCGATTGTGACTACGGTCACACAATTTTTGTGTATTGAAGATGGTGGTGTTCCGAATGCTGTTAGCTCCATCTACCGCGACAGTGCGCTATCTTCGTTAAACGAGTCACGCAGTCGCTTTGGTTCACGAAGGTGAGCGAGTAGGTAAGATGTAGATTTGGAAGGGCGTCAAGGTTACGATTCTCAGGACATGCTGCGCAAGCTATACCTGCTCGAGTTGTACCCGGTGTGAACAGGAAGTTGTACATGGTGCTGCTAGGCTTCTCGGATGGGTTTACAAACGCGTTTTCTCTGGCAAAGACAACAAGATACAAATGCACCTGAAGCAAGAGCTGGTGGAATACCCGCGCTCCGATAAGGATGCCTTCAACGAGATGCTCAAGGAGAGGCTTCGCTTTCAACATTACTTATTTATCAGCGGTAGGGGTACACGAAAATTTAAAAAATCATTGAGGCGCGAACTAAATTTTAAAAAGAATCTTAGTCAACTGTCCTCCCAGCCTAATAATGCTTACGCCTCTGTAGTTATAATTTGGGCAGCCTCAATGTTACCCATGGATGCCAATGACGAGTCAATGTTGCGCGGGGGTTTCAGTGTTACTGTATTTATATCAAAGTAGAGAGGTATTTGGAGGACTCGGGAGCTTTGGGGGAGGCCGTCACAACGAAGAGTGAACCGACCCCGCAGTTCGGGCGGATGGAGCCGCGTGGCTCCACAGCCGCCGTACATCTGCATATATAAGTTTCACTATACTATACTATTTCTAAGTGGTACTATATATGCATACTATTGGCTATAATACTAACCAATCCAGTTACAGTATTCAATGCCGATTTAGTTCGAATTTGAATCTCGGAAATCTCCAACTTTTCACCTTGCAAAGAAAATCGCTGGTAACTTTCGTGGGTTTCCTCGCTCGTGCTGAAAGCGCTGTTGAAGAGACCGAACATCACGGACTAAAAGGCAGTCAAACAAATGAAGAGACTAAACACATCGATACGGGAATGAAGCGAGAGCGTTCTCCATTCCAGGATTCAACAAACTCAAGGGATTTTCCAGAAGAGTGGCGGACTCGCTAACAAGGCTGGTGCATTGAAGAAGGATCCCAAACTCGCTAACAGTTAGTAGTAGTATCTTGCAAGGGTGACACTACATGTAGCTCTGTGGTGGGCGTTTAAAATCATCATATCGAGCGATGTTTTCTTACCACTCTACAATTCAAAACATTAGAGTACTATTAATAACAGAAATGACTACCTACGTTCTTGGTTTTGTCTGATTTTGAGTCACACCGATACACAGTGCTCGGGAAAAATATAATATAATAAATATCAATTGTATTTTTGTACCACATTTATTACTATTGAGTATCAAAAACCCTGCATACTATTGATATTTCCGGCATTTATTGACATTACTACACTCGACTCTTGATTTTCAAGTCAAAACGGCAAATACCTCGTTTACAATATACTGTAGTGTGACTGAGTGTTTCCTATTGAGTTACTCGGGTCCAGTCGTCTTTAACGCGCAGCCACGCCGCCCTGAAACGACTTCTACAGCCAGGTCTTTCTCAGTTCATGCATCAATCTGATCGACTTCGCAACCCCGTCTCCCTCCAACCCATCGCAATGGACAAGAACGCCGACGTCTGCCGCTCACTTTTTGAGGCTCTGCCCGACCATTACTTCAAGTGCAAGTACTGCGGCAAGACTCGCCGCCAGCTCCCATCCAGCGGCTATGGCAACCTCATCACCCATTTGAAAGACAAGCACGCTGACTACGAGGCCGACTTCCTTGCGCAGGCCAGCTCGATGGCAGGGAATCTACACTCATTCGGCTTCGTGAGCGACAAGGTCGCAAACATCTACCACTGGATGGAGTGGGTGGTCGACCACAATATGCCTCTGTCTGAGGTGGACCACCCACTCACTCGCTCGATGTCTCGTCTCAAGCCCACCTCGTCGAAGACGCTGAAAAAGAACATTGCGGCGACGACTAAGGCTGTCGAGAAGGCGATTGCCAAGATCATCCCACCGTTGTTCGGCGTGATGTACGACGGATGGTCAAGCTTTGCCGATCACTATGTGGCTCTTTTCATCGTCTTCTGGCGCGATGGCAAGCTGCACCACGTTCTGCTGGCAGTGGCCCCTCTCGATGAGGCGAACTTGACAGCTGTCTCGCACTGTGCGTACATCAGGTATATTTTGGCCATTTATGGCCAATTGGAAGAGTCGCTGCAATTTCTGATCGGTGACAACTGCTCAACCAACCAGCAAACGGCAACCCTCCTCGGCGTCCCATTGGTTGGATGCGCCCCCACCGTTTCAATCTGGCTACCAAAATGTTTTTGGCCGAGCACGAGGACCTGGTTGGCGAGGTGGGCGCGCTCATGGCAGCGCTCCGCACGATTAAGAACCGCCCAGAACTCCGACGTCACACGAGCTTGGCGCCTCTGCGCGCGAACGCGACCAGGTGGAACTCAACATTCGTGATGATGGAGCGTTACGTGCGCATTCGAGATGCCATCAAGCGAGTCGACGCGGTTTACGACCTTCTGCCGAAGCCATCAGCACACCGCCGCATTGTTGCCCTAGTGGAGAAGCAGAAGACGCTTAACAGCGTCTGCAAGAAGTTGCAGGAGGCATCGCTGTCGATGAAGGCCGTGCGGGTGTTTTTGATAAGGTGGCTGAACTTTTCCCCGTTACTGGCGAGTACCTTCTTCCGGACGCCTCCATTGTTCATTCACCGGCGTTCGAGAGCGCTGTAGTGAAGGTAAGTGCACTTGAGCTGCTTATTGTTGCTTTTGTTGCGCTAACACACTAGCGTTGCCGGATGTTGATTAGGTAGCTGGTGCAGATTCCGATAAACTCACGGCAGAAGAGGTGGAGGCGCTTCGGCCATTTGAGCTGGAGGAAGCTGTTGAGCCTACCGTGGCTTCGCGCAGCTCAAGGGCCCAAACACGATCGCGGAGCGGCGCTGAGGACTTCGCGACAGCGCTTCTACGATCTGATGGCGCTCCGCAGCAGTCGACACCAAGGTACAGCCCTATCGTCGCCGCGATCCCGCCAACCAGCTATCACTGCGAGAGGCTCTTCTCGCAGTGTAAGCTGGTGATGACGCCCCAGCGTGAATCACTTCTGCCGCTGAACTTTAAGACGATTGCTTTCTTGCGTACTAATCGCAAGTACTGGGACGCTAACACGCTGATGACCTTGGAGTTTGATGAGAGTGACGACAAGTAGCGGCGGAGCTAGCTGGCAAGCACAAGTAATCAATACAATACGTATTCCTCATTTCTTTAATAGTGCTTCTCTCGTTAACCATTTATTTCTTATTGTAGCTGTTAACTGCGCATTACATTACTCTATTGTAATGTCCGAGCACTGCCCATACAAAGCTAAGGATTCCCTCTATCTCGTTGATTTGTTACGTCTAAAGCTGAGCACCCTATGCAATTCAAACCCTCAATTGCGCGCGGCGACTGTTCAGAGCGGCCCAACCAGTTGTCCGCCACTTTCTGTTGTTTTGTATCGTACCAACTCCGACCGTAGTGAATCTAATCACAATCGGTACGGGATCGTCATTAATGAAAGCGCTGAAATGCTTTCGCGAAACTATAACCGTAGATTCCGACGTAGACATACGCCCAGCGGTTGAGATTTTCCATGATCGACTCAAGCCAAGATAAAATGCATTGGGCAAGGCAAACACCCGCGTCTCCTTTCTTGCCACTCTGTTTCACCAACTGTAAATTGTACTTCAACACAAAGATTCATCAATTAGGAGTGCTCCCTCATGATAAACCAAACCAAACCCAGTGTTTCTTACTGCATGGAGTGTCTGCAGGATTGCAACGATCAGTGAGCCAAAACAGATCGATCCAAACGACGTTGTCGTGGCGTGCTTCAAAAGCGACCCAGTCACAGCATTTGCAGACACCGTGTGGTACCAAATAGTTGCAACCACCCCCGCAACGGTAGTGTGCACAATGTTTTTGAATACCTGAACACCCCAGTAGAACGAGAGAAACAGGACGAAGTACGGCTAGGAAGAACTTGCTGATGTCGTACCCGTGGATTCATTCGTACTCTGTATCCACTCGTACTAGTCGTACCAGAAGTTTTCTCGGCTAGCTTGTTGGCAACAAATAGCAGAGCCAAACTCCAAATCAGCATCCAAACACACTGCACAATGGCGAACCCCATCGATACAGCTTAGATAGATCCGGATTTCGCTATTGCAGCCTCAGCTACACGCAAATGCGCTACTGCAAGCGGTATGCGGCGCACCCTGCGGATGTAACAACAGCTCTGGGCTGTAATGAACTCACCAATGATAACAAGGAAAATGGCGCCGATAGCGATATCAATGACAGCGACTGCTACCGCCACTACCAGATTGAACTAGAGGACGAACATGACCTCACCGTGAGCATACGGTGAGATCACTTTCGTCATCATGAGCAAAAGAAACATCGCGATAACCGCTAAGCCCGATGCAATCCCCACCCCTGTTTTCATGTCGTTGCCCGAGAGTAAATCGTCCAACTCGTCGTTGTTTTTCACGGCCTTGATCCCCCACATAGCAATGAGGATGAAAATGACACCCACATTCGCCACAAAGAGGATCGCGAACGGTCAGTCCTGGTTGCCAGCTTGTGTTTTCACTCTACAATACACACATCATTATTATTAATAGTGTAACGGAGAAAAGCCTCCGTTGATTGCGCCCGTTGCTTACGGTAAGATACTAGAAGGATTTGAGGTTTACGGTATTTTACTACGATACTTTACGGCAAGTGGCAGTTAGCCACGTACGGTCCCGAGAGGCACACAGCGCCACGGCGTCCGCGAAACTAGCTACCCAATTCACTTTTCAATTTGCCTTTAAAGGATAAAAACTTCCTCCCATCGCTACGTCACAATAAGTCATCAATAAAGCTGGAGACTAACAATCATGCGTGCTGCATCGAGTATCCTACGGTTTTATGGGGTTGACCGAGGGCGCAATTTGGCCATCCGAATTCATCGTGTCTGGAAGGTAGGACATATATTTATCAGTAGTTGTGCAACCATATACATGCGAGCAACGAAGACGGTCGCACGATGCGATCATTGGAAGCTAGGAATGGTTTTGAGCACCAACGTTGCTTTATCCTTGACGAGCTTATCTGAGACGAAATGTAATACTGAATTTACGTAGCCAGCTTGACAAGACCAACACAAACCTACAAATAAGCTCAGCGTGTATTGTGCTTTGCAACCAGTTTGTCCAGCTATACCGTGCAGTAGTTAGTGATCGTACTTACAGTTAGCGGCTTTGAATGGGGATTTCCGAAGTCGTGTTTCATGCACTACAAGAGCCGAAAATGGCACGTCTAGAAAGTGCCAAAGCAAAGACTAGTCGTGCTAGGGCTGTTGGAACGCTTTCATATCACACAGGCACATTATGGGGAGTATGAATGATGCACGAGTTACAGCAATTCATACTTGAGTACGATTTATAGTTATCTCGTACAAGACAAGTCGTACGAATAACAATAGAAAGTGCCAAAAAGACTGCAAAGCACAATAAGCCCTATCTACATGTACTACCGGTAAGTTTCGTCGCTTGTGGTACATGTACCTGGTGATAATCTGCTGAATGGATTTGTGGTACCTGTTGATAATGATCCCTCGTGAAATGATCATACTTCTTCAGGAGGACACGAGAAGTGGTCGCGTCCTCGACATGGTGTCCATAAAGACGCTTAGATTTAACTGTTATCCGCATACCAGAACTTCCCGCTGAAAGAATAGCCAGCTTCACTGTGTTGGATGTCCACGTTCACGCTGGAAAATAATGCTGATTTCGAAGACAGTTACGGGCAGTACATGATGAAAAACTTGCATGAGAAGGCATATGGATACTAAATATGGGGAGGTTGGTGAGCTAGCAATAATACCTAAGCTGGTAAGGAAACATTTTTTATTGAGCCTGGCGTACGTTGTTGTGGCAAACCTCACGCCGGCCCCAAGCGCGTCTTGAGGCTGCTACGTGGTATGCTTCCACAGCAAAACAACATCGAAATGTACCACGAACTTCAAACGGTTGAAGTTTGATCAGCTGATACCCTTGTACCTCTTGCAGGCGGACCCAGATTGGCGGGTGTACCGATATTTCCTTGTCATAAGTGGTCGCTTTGTCATAAGGGCAAAGCTTTCTCTACCAATCCCAAGACGCCATGTGTAGCAGCGTTGTTTGTTTTGACATAAGGGCCTACGACGTCATACGATTGGCTCATTTTCATTTTTCAAATCGCTACATCCAAATGGATGACAGGAGATTGGCGACACTTTTAGACCCGGTGTGCTGGCATGCGTGCTCACGTCTCAGAAACCAGCAGCTTGATGCCCTATTTGTATTCATCCGCCCGTTAGTCGTTAACTAAATTTCACTATGCTGTAGGGTTAAGGAGCTCGTGTTCTCTCACGGCTCTCGCAATCCCCAATTTGCGCTGTGTGGGCGAGCAAGTCTTCTCTTTGCTTCTTCTTCTGCAGTGGCTACCTACTCCTTGAAACTCCTAGACGCTGTGCGTCCAGGCTTCACCAAGTAGGCTAGCCGTAAGGTTATGAGCCCAAACTGACGTGACTACGTCAAATCTACAACAAGACAAGCGAAATTATGCGTATTGCGAGTTTACTGCACAGCGCACCGGCTGAATCTCCAGCAGCAGCGCAACGATCGACCCAGACGCCGATCCACGCGTGGGGCTCAATGGCGGTGTTGTGGGGTTGCGGTTCCGGGTGGAGCGTCTGCTACCGTGACAACTCCAACGTGTGGCTTCACGTTTGGGGGAGTTCCTGCCTTCACCTCTTCATTTAAGAACTCGGTGCCTTGATCTGAGCCAATGCGGTAATGACACTTGCGAAGTTTATGAGCTGCTACACTGCAGAGCATTTTGATATGGCGAAACGAGTCATGGGCTATCTCAAAGGAACGGCATCCTATGGGCTAATGTTCCGAAAAGAGAGGGCCACCAAACTGACCATCGTAGATTTGCCGACGCCGACCTTGGCAACGATCCCGATAGTCGGCGGTCTGTATCCGGCCACGTAGTCAAGATAATAGCTGCGTAGTCGCTTATCAAAGAAAAATACTCGTGATGCAGAGTAAACCCTTTGCCGCGGTCACCAGCCATGCCTCGTCGAAAGCTTTGGTGTGGTCGAATAGGTTCATCGGCACAGCCGCGAACTCAGTCTGAAATACTAGAGTCTTCCACCACTGCAGATCCTTCCGAAGGAACTCTGTCATCGGAACACCTGAACACGCGAGTTTCCGACAACGGCTTCGAACCGCAGTCAAGCGCTGGATGAATGGCTTCGTAATCGGATTGAAGGTGATCACATGTCGAATGACACCGATCACGCTATCCAGTCGCTTCTTCGATATGAAGTCCTTTCCCAACGTCTCCGTCAGGACGGATCGCATTTTGTCAATCTTCCTCTGAAGAACTGTGATGCATTCACCAGGGATGCTCCAGTCAATACCTACAGCATGAAAGTCGCGAGACCAGGTCGTGAATTTGCCTTCATGCCAGCCGTCTGAGCCAAACACCAGCTTTACTCCGTCTCTGAGACGCTTCTCTGCCTTCTGAAGGCGATCACCGCTATCGACTTCAATGAGAACAATGTCGTCTACCCAGTGGAATGACCAAAAGGTGAGCACGATGGATTGCCCGCAAGTATTGACGGACGGCTTTCCGAAGACAGCGAAGAACCCCGGTGAAGACAGCCATGCCAGAAACAATGCCATGAGAGTAGCAAGGCAAACGACCCCAAAAGCTGACGTATGATCCGCGAGTACTGGCACGTGGTGAAAGACTTCAGCGATATCTGCGATCATGGGGTAAATGGTGTACACTGGGTGCCGGCAACGAAGTTCGCAAACGCGATGCGCAATGGAGACAAACGGGTCCCAAGTCGCATCGGGAGAAGCCTCTGAGGCCGTCTGCGCGTTGACGGACAGTCCGTCTGGTGCAGATAAGTCGTGAATGATCCGACCATCCAAGTGCAAGGGTTTACCCTTCTTCGATATCAGAGCGAACGCGCTCGAGTGAAACGTGGGGTCTTGATCGAAGGCTTGCATGATCGCGATGATTGCATGACCCTTGTAATAATCGGCGATGAGTTTGTCGACCACCAGACGCGCACCTGTGCGGTCCCCAGGATAGTTGAACGGTGTCGGGCGTGGGCCCCGCCGGGCCGAAGGGTCCTTCCAGGGAGGAACCAGCCCGTCCTGGGCGATGGCGCACAGGAGGTCAAGATCCGGATAAGACGCTAGATGGGCACGATACAGCCATGGGCGAAGGGGCTTGTTCGGACGAGGGTCGGCCTTGGTCTGACCGCGAAAGAGGGCGAGTATTCCTGGAATCTCAAACCTAGCGTCTGTCACTAACGCATCCAGGATACGAAGATCGATGTCCGGAACAACATGGGGGCCTGGTCCCGCGCCAGAAAGGCCGAGTCCATGGGAAATGGCACTCCAACGCGCCGTGCATCAGAGTGGAGTGCGTCGAAACCCGTACGAGGCATGCACCGTGGGCGGCCTTGAACGCAGCACGATCGGTTTGGCGGCGTGTCGAACCAGGACGGAAGCGAACTCACCAATTTGAAAACGCGCGAAGGGAGCGCGACCGCGCGACAGGAGGATAGCTAGGCCGATCGTTGGACTGTTGGACGAATCTGGATTGAACAAGGTGTGCCACGCGACGAAAATCTTGAAGGACAAGCGACCAGGTCGCCACCACGCCACCACGTGAGCTAACAGATCGGGAATAATCGATGTAATCGTGGGTGAGAAATACAGCAGGCTCGCAGGTCTCTGAGCCGAAGCGTACGACGGCGGGCATGACCAGCGCGTACCCGACAAGGTATGGTCGGCCTTGTCAAACGAGTCCATTATCCAATTGCAGAGTCCGTCGGCGGCGGTATTGGAAGCCCGGAGAATGGCGTGAAGATAGAGGAGCGTGTCAACGGTGCCCTGGGCCCGAATCGTACCGATTAACGAAGGAAAATGGGGGTGCCCGGCACTCAAACTGACATAGCGCCTGGGAGATAACCACCCGAGAGTCACCGAAAACGTGCACCTTAGGAGACGAAAACGAGCTCCGAATCCAACGGAGGCACGCGAGAAGTCCTTTAGCCTTCATGACGTTGTTGGAGTGTGAGTCCAGGAACGTGGTTGTCAGCCAATGGATGAGACGGTGATCACTGAACCAGACGCACCAGGCAAAGGCGCACCGTCCGCTCAACGGCCGAAAGCCACCGTCAAAGGAGGCGTAAAGACGGGAGTGAAAATCACGATGGTCAGTGGCGCCCGGTCCATGGTTCGCGCGGACGACGCTCTGTGCGTCGGGTACAACATCCTTCGACCAAGTCGGGGTGCCAGGCACCGAAATGGCACTCAGATCAGCGTACGACGCCGATGGGCCCGCGTTGGTGATGCTTTGCGCGTTCGATACAACATCCGATGACGAAGTCGAGGTGCCTGGCACCGAAATGAATCTCGGACCAGCGTACGACGCCGATGGGCTCGTGGTGGTGACGATCTGTTCGTCCGATACACCATCCGGTGATGATGGACCGAAACGGCACTCGGACTAGCGTACGACGTTGACGAGTCTGCGTTGGTGAGGATCTGCGCGTCCGATACGACATCCGGTGACATAGTCGAGGTGCCTGGCACTGAAAAGGCACTCAGACCAGCGTACGACGCCGATGGGCCTGCGTTCACGACACTCTGCGCGTCCGATACAACAACCGGCGATGAAGTTGCGGTGCCTGGCACAGTAGGGGTACACTGACCAGCAGTCGACGCCGATGGGACAGCTCTGGGGTGGCATCGAGCCTCTGCGCCAGGCGCGACGGTGCTAGTGGCATCGTCATGAAATTTCGATCTGATCGATATGGCTGCGTCAGACACAGTAGAAGACACGGGTGGAAACAAATAACCATTGTTGGGTTACATGTGGGCAACCTGGTCGCTGAGTGATCTCCTCCCCAATGTCTTCACTCTCTCTGAGGGTACGCAGATGCCAGGCTCGTGGGCATTTCTGTCACCCACTGCAGAACGTCAGGTGGGAGACGGCGAATTTCGTGGAGATGCTTGCAGTTCGGAAACGCACACCCTTTCACTGATTGAAACTGAATGCACACTTGTGTGCCATTGACCGCAGGGATCTGATCCCGGATAGGCTTGGGGATGGTGTAGGGTCCGGCTGCAGGTCTGGTCCGTTCTGGACGAGTATGACGACGGGGGCCTGGCCGCGCGGAGGATGGTTCCTGGAACCTTGGGTCCCCTGGAATCCGGACGGCGCCGCGTGGAACACAGAATTCACGACCGCATCATTCATCACTCGGGTAACAACACGCTGGAACGCTGGAGAGTCGGGGCGAAGAGAGCTCAGAGCTCGAGATCCCGTCTTGCGAAGGTCCTCTTCATGGAGAAGATCATCAAACAGGACGTAGAAAATCGCTTGGTACAAGTTGCACATGACGTACAGAAGCTGAGCAGGTGCGTGTGGTTGAAGCGATCTCATCGAGTCGCCATGCACTGTGCGAAACACAGCGGCGAGGTCCGAAGGGTACCAGAATGACGCAGCGTCCTAGATCGTGTAAAGCATCTTATGCAACTGATCGGCACGGTGGATCTGCATGACAGGGGCCGGATCTTGGCCACCCCACTGGGATCTCTCATGAACCACGGTCCGGTCTTGATGATATGCACCTGGTGCAGCACAGGACAGGAAATAGTCAAGGGACGGCTGAAGAAATCGACCGAAAACAACATCTTCGCAGTCACCATGGGGGCGCGATACTGTCTGCGCAAGCGCTCGTGGTGGAGAATGAAGCAGACTCGATCGTGCGGGAACATTTTAGCAAACCGGAAGAAAACAGCATTCGTACCTGCATCATGGTTCTGAATCCGGAGGCCAACTCGGGCGGCGGCGTGAACGGCTAATTCACTGGGAGAAGGTCGAAGCAGGTTCTTGCCGGCTGGTTGCTGCCCCTGGGATGGGTGAGCCGGGGAGAGCGAACGCCTGTCCAGCCTGGCAGAGCGCGAACGACGACGGGAAACGATCCTGGAGCGAGATCTCGAACGGCAGTGTCGACGCCGGGTGGCGTCGTTTCGGGCGCGCCGATCATCACGGTCATATCGGCGTGATCGAGAGCGTGAACGCCCACGCTGGGGAGAATGAGAATGACCATCTCGATGCATCGAACGGTGCCGAGATCGCCGACCATGTGGTGCTTCAGGACGATGCTCGGGCCCAGGGCCGGGAAGCGAGCGAGAAGGGGACGTGCACGAAAATCAACGCCTGGCGCCGGGGCTTGAGTCGGACTACGCATGGGCGAAAGGTGGCGGGTATGTGCACGTACAGTCGATACATCCGCCCGCAGGACGGTTAGTTGAGTCTGGATATCCGCCATGGAGACCGACAGAGCCGAAAATTGGGATCGGATGGCGTTGTTGGTTTCACGCTGCCCCGGAGCAGTGCTTTCATTAGCGCCTCTCCCGATGGGACCGGGCGTGGAGTGATCTGTTGGCGGGGCTCCGGGCTCCGGGCCCAGGGCCTGGACCTTGACTTTCAGAGGTGGGTACGGGTCCCCGTGTTGAGCGCCTGGCGCTAGTTGGGCCGCGAATGGACTGGAGTCGAGAACTGGTCACTTGGCGTCAGGGCAACTTCGTCCCGAGAGAGGAGCGGAAGTCCATCATCGGCCGACTGATGCATGGTGGTGACATCCGGTGACGCGATGTCATCGCCATTGTTCATGGACGCCCTGGGCGGGTGGACCACACGTCATGCATGATCCGTCGGAACGAAGACCGTCTTAGTACCGCGAGAGGTTACGTACGCCACCGCGAGGGTACCTAACTCCACCGTGGACCCGCCTTCTGCCCCAGGGGTAGTAAATGCCTGAGCAAGAAGCGTGCACGGACGCATGGTCGGTGAGCGGCGATGATTGGAAGGACCGCCAGGCGTTTTCAAGTCGGGGGCGCAGCGTTGAGGGGAGGCCATGGTAGAATCCCAGCACAAGCTCCTCCCGTGAAATAGCTTGGCGAAGAACGACCACCAGCGGGATGGCAACCACCTGGTGGTGCTCCTCAGTGTAGCCACGAATGGCCATCCAGAAGATGTATCCACAGCCCGGCTCCTGGAGCAAATCAATGGGCAATGGACGTAGCCGGTTGGTAGTCAAGGAATTGTCCGCATAGGAACACGTCTGACGTGTGCTTGGAGAACTTTGTGTCGTTGCGCGGCGACGCCACGAAGAACTGGGTGAACCGAAGAAAGCGAAAGGCCGACAGTAGCGGACGCGCATGGAGCTCGTTGGCTAGGTTGAGGAAGTCTGCGTCAGACGTCAATGCGGGATCCAGTACGGGACATCAAAATGTTCTCGGAGGGCTGGGTCGATGTCCTGCATGCGCTCACCAGGGAGGAGAAACGTCAAGAGGACCTGCCAGGAAGATCTCTTCACACCGTCAGCGTCGTCGAAGAAGGGCTCGGGGTCTCTGTCCGGAGCTGGGGATCGCCGACCTGCGTTGCGTTCACGGGACCGTGCCAAGTACGATGAACCTCATCAGGGGCCTCGAGGCGGACAGATCGACCGCCGAGGACGACGTAGGTCGCGCGGGCCGGGTTGCGGGACGGGACCTCAGGCTTGGATGCGACGACGTGCATAAAAAATTCTCGCTGGCAGTCTGGCGGCTGCTTCTTCGTGGAGCTCTGAGCTCGGTGCTGTCCTGGACGCTTGGAGGCAAAACGGCGAATGACTGGCTCGCCGTTTGCCTCCGGTTCGAAACCCCTCGTGATTCTTCGTACTTAACCGCACACTTTCTGATATCGCTATCCGGAACGACCGTATCTAACGTGGGTTCAAGTTGAGAAGCCTCTAGGACAAGCGGCCGAAGAGCTTGGTCGACGCATGCAACAGCTAGCAGCAAGGACGACCTGCGTGCAGTAGCAGCCCGAACGAGGGTAAATGTATCAACCTGCACAGGGTCGCAATTATATAGGTAACGAATGAAAACAGATCGTCGAAGTACCAAGAACCAAGAAGAAGCAGTATACTATTGGCAGGCATACGTCTGTGGAGGTCTGGGGGACTTGAAAAAGGATGACAATGTCCTTCACGGGCGCCCGCCCAATAGTATCCAGTATACCGTTTTGCCGAGTGATTGTGGGCTTTGCTACAGTAGTGTAATATTCTAAATACCGAAGAGCGCAAATTCACAACGCAATAAACCCTGCATCAAGGGAGTCACCCTTGTGGTTGAGAAACTAACTCAAATGTTATAAACTATACGTTTGGTAGTGAGATTGGTTTGAACAAGGAAATTAGAGAATTCCGCATAGTGACGATGATCAGACAGAACCGAGCTTCTGAATGGTATATTGGATGATTTCCAATATGAGCTCGTTCGAATGAGTAGTAAGTTGAAAGTTTCAGTTGAGGAATGGCCTCCTCTGCCGCTACAGGAATTTCCACTTCATTTCTTTTCGGCGTTAAATTCCCGTAGTTATGGTTTACTTCGTTTACCCAGGTGGACGTTTAGTTAGTAAGTACGAAGAAGCGGATGCTGGGGTCGCTTGTATTGCTGCGGCAGATTCATGAACATCAGTAAATTCAGTGCACCAGTCAGTGAAATGCACGTCTTTGCTGCTGACTATCATTTTGTTCTTGACGGAGTGTCCACTTTCCGGCGTATCAGGAGCTGACGTCGTGCAATAGAAGAACGAGTACTGAATGATCCTTGTGATGCTGCACCGAGCTGACTGCCGAAACATAGCTGCAACCGATAGTGACAACCAACCCCTGGGTATCGCCGACCAGAACGAATGGGGATCAACTCAAATAATGCAGGACAAGAGTAATAATAATTATAATATTGATTGAGTTGCCAGGGTTTGCATATAGTTGGAAAGGATGGAATATTATTATAACTCAAATCATATTGTTGGGATTCACTGCGCTATGCGAATGCGCTGCTAGGGAGGTGTGCCATCTTGTCATAGTGCACAATAAAAGCGCTGACAGGCACAGAACACAGATGGGGTTCACCTGTTCGTTTTTTAACAAATGCACAAAGATATATTATTACAATCAGGATGTGACGGTCAGTGTCGATAATACATCGCCGCCTTATCATCTCCGTACGTCTTCATTTCTATCGACAAAACGATGGTAATTCGCTGTTTCTCTCCGGGCCCAGTACACTTGCTCGTTTTCAGGGTTTTGAAATAGATGCGAATTAAACCACTACACGCGCTTTGTGGATGCATTCAAGCATTTCACGTCATTTACACCGCCAGGTTCGCGTGAGCATGCTCCAGGAAAGGATAGCAAATTTACCAGATAGGTATCTGACGACTGCCAGTCGTCAGGTGTACATGTTCTGTTGGTAATGCTGCAAGTGCTTGAGTCAGATCGCATTAGGACCGTGCACATGTTCCCTTTAGGCTATCTGTCGTGGATCTAAAAACCTTCCAGAAACTGACACGACCGTCCGTCTCTCAGTCCGGGAATAGCGCCTTTCTATCAACTGGGCCTAAATTATCCTAGTGTGACTTCCCCGGAATCTCTACACTTTGTTCCTAATGCTTGAAGGCTTCAAGTTAAAGCCGTAGTGATACTTGAAGCGACAATATAGTGTCTAGGTTGCAGCAGCGAATATTATTCGCTGTTAAGCTTCTGTTGTACAGAAATACGGTGAAGCGTTAATCTTCACAGGCAGCTACGACAGCATTATGCAGCTACATGCACCGCGAAATGACATTTCGGTAGATGTCAAAGTGTAGCATTGCGGTAGAGGTCAAAATATAACAATGCGGTACATAACGGGATACTCTGCAAGATAGCGAACGTAGGAAGCCATCAGATATCGTGCATCCGCTTCCCCATGTAGCTAATATGCTATTCTCTCAATCAGTAGTCCTTGTTTTGCAAACCCCGCATATTGCCGACGCTGGAAACGAGTCGAGGATTTTAATGGTATGTCACTCATGCCAGCGGTTGCTCTACATCACATGAGTAGCGACCTTAGAGATTTTTGATTCCCGGACGTAGGAAGACTGCTGTCACCAGTCCAAATGTTGTAGTGGCCTATTGGACACTGTCAAAACCGTACTCTACTAAGTCGCGCAAACGGGTTGTTTAATTGACGCATTAGATTCATATGCAAACTAAGGCGCGCATGATGATTTATAGAAAATTGAACTGATCACTGCTACCGTACACAGCTGTGTGTCCTCATGGTCGATGAAAGTGGTGTGTCTGGGTAGTGAAGGGGCCAAATATGCGGGATTTGGCTATTTGGGACCGTGCGGATTGTTCCGAATACAGCAAGTGTAACGAATGTCGGGTGCCCGTCACGGCGTCAGTGGTGGTGATATGCGAATTGGTTACATACTCAGTTTGCATGCGACCGCACTACATTTACCCTATATGGTTTGATCGTTTTGAGGAAAGTAGTTGCTTTGTCTACAGACACATTTATCACTACTAGGAACCAATGTAGTGATAGTGGCATAATTGCTTGGATATTGGATGTCACTAGGTTGAGGTTTACTTCGATCTCCAGTATTGTTGATCTGCTTTGAGCGTGGGGCTTGTTATTGCTTTCTGCTTTCCGAAAGAGGCTTAAGGCTAACCACTTTGTGTTGATTGGATGTAACTCATTTCGGTCGGCTTCTGGGATTCGTCAAAAGGATTATTTTTGTGGATTGGGTGGGTCTCATATATTTTGTGTACAAATCTGCGCCATACAGAATTCCTCGGCAAAGGAGAGCCGTAATCAGTTATTTACCTTGCATAATTAGTACATTTTAACAAAGCGTTGCTCTACCGCGATACAAATCTTTCAACCTGACAGAATTTATCGGTACCACCTTTCTCCCTTTGCCGGGGAACTCTGTAGCATGCCAATGTTTTTGCTTTGTGTGATTATGCAATATTCTCGCTACGGCGTAGCTACCCTGGCCCAGCAGAGCCCGATCCAATGATGTGTCGATATCTTTCAGATCTGGTGAGTCCTGCTATAATACGTGCAACCTGCCTTTAGTTGGAGTCGGAATTGCTTGGGCGAGTGAAGGACTTGATACGATTTAGGCTTAATCTGATAAACCCCAACTCGCAATCTAATAGAGGAAATCCCTCACTCTACCACTATTAAGCTAATCGTGGTATGAAAACGTGTATCTTCGGGTAAGGTCTTGCATACAAAACGTTAGATGTTCTGGTAACATGTATCGCGGATAGGCCCCACAATAAGCTACACCTTGAAATCTGGTACCTCACTTATCGTGTACGTCCATGATAGTGGAGATGAATACCAGTTGAAACGACACGTTATCGTCAAAACGTGATGTGTTTGGGCAAGATCAGTCCGATCATGTAATAAAGATTTGCTAATGAGTATCAGAGTCGTGCCAGCACAATACATATGATTGCAGCCAAGTCGACGTGACGAGCACTGCTATTTTGGAACGAAGACAAGTGTGCAAAGCGACAAATGTTTAGTCCTCAGTCTCGGCTACATGCACTCGTTTGGTCTGGTATGTCCTCCTGCAATGGATTCCTCGCCCGATGCATGGGCAATCGCGTCTCCCAATACGCTACGCTTTCATCTTCGCCGCTCTCACCGTGAGGCTCCTTTGCTGGCACCCGCGCACGAATCTTCCGTTTGCGAGCCAAACTCGGAACCAAGGTTCCGTTGCGCCAGCCATTATGCCACAGATCGAAGCACGTAAGCGGGATCCCGTTCTGTTCACGCCGAAACTTATCGCAGAGGAATACCCTCCACGCCTTCGGTTGCTTCGACGACGTCTTCAACTGCAGTCGCTACAGTATATAGATGAGTCGCCACCGCGAACATCATCAGTACCTTTAGCAAAGAGCAGACCTTGCAAACGCGAGTTCTCCGCTTTCGCCCAGTCGGGTTGTTCCCCGCTCGCGATTCATCGTTCTGCACCCGTGTGCTGCGTCTGCTGAGGTCGCGATCGCGACTTCGAGGGCGTGGGATTGGGGCATTCGTTGTTGAAAGTCCAGTCCAGTCTTCATCCTTCAGCTGACAGAGCTGCAAGTGCAGAGTCTTCAGAAACTTGACATGCTTCATCTTGCGTTTCCCATCAGCAGCACGGCGAGCGTTGTACACAATGTATGCGTTTATCACTGCGAGGTCAACCAGTCCGAGGAACAAGGATTTATAATATTTCTTGTACCTGATCGCTCGTTGCAAAGAGTATCTGTCACAAATCAGTACATACGTGATTAGAACGGGCAATAAAATGTATATACCCGATAGTAGTACTTACCTTTGTAGCCGCAGTTGATCATCTACGTCGACACCGCCCATTAGTGTCTGGTAATCTTTCAACACGCGGGGATGCAACTTCTGTATGTTGCCCTGACAGCTTGTCCGTCGTACAACTCGGTCCTAGGCTACGCTACCCCCAGATGCAAGCATGTAGACTGTCTTGTTATTCCACCATCGGAGCGCGCGGAGGACAGGCACTTGAACGGGATAGGCCACCTCAAATGTGTCTCTCTCGACGGACTTTGGTCGGTTCTTCGGGGAGGATTCTTCTTCTTCTCACCTTCCTTCTTCTCGCCAACGATAGATACAGGCAGTCCTAGTCGATCCGTTTGCACGGTCCCGATAGTTTAAAAGCCCATCGTAAGCAGCTGCATCGCCAAGGGAGCGACGTGTAGAAGCGGTCTGTCACAATCAGCCGCATAGCACCCGTCCCGGGGCCTACCAGTCCAAAGACCTCACGGAGATTTCGGAGGACCGCAGCAGGGTCGGAATTGTAGTCTGTCAGAGTCTCTCCATTTGGTTGCTCTTGTTTGCCACAGTACATCTCAAACCTGTACATACATGTTAACCCCTTACTCCCCGGCCGCAAAGGGGGTATATTTGATCTTATGGTGGAGGTCCAACATAATTAAATATAGGATTTTGTAGGGTACGCCTTCGCGTCGATCTATGTCACCAGGAAAGCTCAGGGTTAGTTTCGGATAGAAATAGACACAGCCAACATGTAACGCTCTTGTGTTGGAGAAAACTCGTGCTTCTTCCTGGCCGCTCAGAAGGCAGACGATCGTGAACTTTGTGTTCTTGTAAGAGGCGGTGCGGAATGTCGTTTCTGTTGTTCCAGTCCCAAGTACCATATCTTGAAGCACGTCTTCTTGCGTGCCCCCGAGCTACATTACAGAGATATTTGCTGTCGAGGACATACTCTGTTAGAACAAAACTTGAATCCTTGCGACGCATGTATACATACCCTCGATTCCCTGTCGAGCACTCAGGACAGAAGTATTTCGTGGACTTTCTGGGCATGACCTTGTAGATAGCGCAAACTTTGCCTGAGCGTTGGCGCTGTTTGGCACCTTGTTCGCCATCAATAACGTCTGGATTCTCTTCTAGTCGGTGACTCCTCCAATTTGCAAAACGCTAACACCTTCCGTCGGGTGAGGTTTACTCATCGCTGGTGACGCGGCAGTGCGATCCCTGGCACAAGTTCCGGCCTATAGCAAGTTCCATAAACATATAACGTGTTATGTGGTTCGAGATTTCAAATTCAGCGGCTTATGTTGACAAATCAACATAAATGTACCTCAATCGCAGCAAATGTTGCAGGAGAGTCGACAGCAAGGGACTGCTTCATCAGCGTCTCGAAGAATGCGAAGTGCTTGGGTGGACGCTTGTTCTGGACCTTTAGACTGTGACGGTAAATTATGAAGGCGTTCACCACCGCCATGTTCAAAAGTCCCAGGAATAGAGTTTTGTAGAATTTTCAGCTCTTGTAGCAAAGTTGCACGCTGTAGCACAGCATTCGGAGCTGGTCGTGAACAACGACAACTCCCATCCATCGGTGGTAGTCGCGCACCATCTCCGGAGCCGAGACGGCTTTCATTTCACCGTTGACACGACGCACTAGAACATCAAAGCAACATAATAACAGAGGTAGTCATCCAATTACAAATGATGCATATATTTAACTTACGGACGGTCCCCTGTCTGCGCCTTCACTTGACAGCATATTAACATGTAGGCGGTCCATCTACATAGCTGCTGTAATCTGCGGAAACCGTTTGTTTTGAGCGAGCTTGGTCGTCCCTTGACAGTGTTAGCTTGCTGCCCGCGAGAGCAAATAAAATGGGTTGGCCTAATGAGATGTGGTTTGGACAGAGTCCTCCACTGAAGCCTCTTCGCGTGTTCGGTTGTCTAGCTTACGTCTTTCTTGAAGGAGACAAGAGAAAGAAATTAGAGCGCCGTGCACGGAAGATGGTCTTCGTGTGATACCCGAGAGATCGAAAAGATTACAAGTTGCTTGATTGTCAGACCTTGAAGACGGTGTGTAGCCACCCGGTCGTTTTTGACGAGAGTCACTTTCCGGTGTTACCTTCCATCGAGCAAGCAAAGAAGAACACAGCCTTGGCTCGTCGACATAAGAAGGAGTTGCAGGCAGAGAGACGTACACAAGATTATCTTGGAGAAAGTCTTGATGATCAAGAAGCTATAGCTCACCTCTATACCTATGTGCTGCCTTTGGAGATTAGTGAAAGAGCAGCAGGTGTGAATCACGTTCCTGGTGGTCAGTCCAGTGAGGTGGAAGGCACTGCTGGAGAAGATCAAATAGAGGATGGTATGCATTGTGATGTCGAAGTCCCAGCCGGCACCACGGAAGGTACCAACCAGAGACTACTGAAAGACGGTTCACAAGACCGAGACATCTTGTGAACACCACGTCCGATCAACGTGGGATGCAGAAAACAGGCCGATCCTACCGATAGCAAGCGTCGATAGAATATTAATGTGTTGTCGAAGCGCCCCAGTGCTGGGGGTAATAGAAGATGTGAGGGTAATGGAAGCACTGCTGAGTCAGAAACAGAAGCCGTTGCACCGCAAACCAAGCGTGCAAATAATATGAAGACCGTGAGAAGGCAAAGTTCTGACCATGAAAATGCGAACTTGATCGTGGAGTACAGCACCAAGAGCAAGAGCAGGCAGCTGACCAAAGGAATCTGAAGCAACCCTGTCAGGCAGCAGCTCGGTCGGGCACAAGTCGAAATCACTGCACGATCAAGAGAGGTTTAGTTGAGGTGAAGGACCAGAACAATGAGGGATCAAGTGATTACAGAAGTACTCAGATAGAGGCAAGGCCAAAAACCACTCGAAGCTGTCGTCAGAGCAAGCAACCAAGATGGATGAGCGAGTTTGTTCTGATGGCAAAAGAGATTGAGTCAAGTGAGGAACACGGTCGGAAAGAGTACGTCAAAAATGTCATGAACAAATGGTATTCAGAAGCTATAGTATTGTCCTTTAAATTGACTATCGCAGATGCGAAGGAAACAGGAGGTCATGCCGTGGAAGCAAGCGGCCCAAACGGAGTATAGTTCACTATTGAAGAATCAAACTTGGGAACTAGTTCCACGAACACCAGGCATAAAGGTATTCCATAATAAGTGGGTGTTGCGAGTGAAGTATCGTGCAGACGGATCAATTGAGCGCTATAAGGCCCGACTAGTGATAAAGTGCTACTTGCAAGAGTATGGCGTCGATTATCCGGAGGTTTTTGCTTTTGTTGTTCGCTTCGAATCACTGAGATTCTTGTTGGCTTATGGAGCTATGTTGGACTTCCAAATCGAGCAAATGGACGTCACGACGGCCTTTTTGAATGGAGCGCTTGACGAAGTTGTGTTTATGTAGCAATCAGAGGGTTTGTAGTCCCAGACAAAGAGAATTGCGTATGAAGATTAAGAAGATCACTTTACGGGCTAAAGCGATCTTCTAGAGTGTGGTACCGTTTGTTACGAAAGTGGTTGGAGAAAATTGGCTTCACTATGCTAAAATCAGAAGCATGCGTTGGAGTCAAGTTTGTAAGCGGGACACCTTGCTTTATCTCGATCTATGAGGACGATCTGATATTGTATGCGTCTACAAAAGCCACGGTATTCGAGTTAAAAGCAAATTCTCTGGAAGCGTATCAAGATGAAAGATGTTGGACCAATCCACTACATTTTGGGCTGGGAGATCCAGAGAGACAGAGCCAAGCGAGAGATCAAATCTCACACAGGAAGTACACTAACCAGATATGGGAAAAGTTTGGCTAGAGTTCATGTAATGGTGTGCGGATTCCTAGCAAGCCAGAACTGATCCTATCAAAGGAGCTGTGTGCTTGTGACCAGAAGAAGTTGTGCTCATGAGGGTAAGTCTTATCGAGCTGCAGTTGGTTCTTTAATGTATCTGATGCTCGGGACGAGACCCGATATTGCTTTTACAGTGCGAGAGTGTAATCAGTTCTTACAGAACGCAGGGATCGCTCATTGGCAAGCTGTCAAAACAATTATAAGGTATCTAAAGCAAACGGAAGATTATGGTCTAGTGCTTGGAGGAGCCAAATATGTTGGTAGCCCCTTGCAAATGAAGATGGTAGCGTTTATTGACGCAGATTTTGCAAGTCACCCCGATCGACATTCGATCGCAGGATACGTGACAATGCTCGGTGAAAGTCTAGTGTCGTGGTGCAGCCAAGCAAAGAAGACTCTCGTATTGCACACCACTGAGGCAGAATATATAGCACTGAGGATGTTGGTTCAAGAGATTATACATTTGAGAATGATGAGCGAGGAATTGCTAAAGAATCAGCCAGATAGAACAGATGTCTATGTGGATAACACCAGCGCGTTAAAGTTAGCAAATAATCCAGAGTTTCACTCGCGAACAAAACACACAGATGTCAGGCATCACTTTATCCGCGATAAGCAAGATAGCCACGAGATTGAAGTGAAGAAAGTGGCAAGTTCAGATAATGTGGCTGACTTATTCACGAAATCGTTGCCGAGAGTTACCTTTGAGAAACACCGAGAAGCGCTAAGAATGATGCCAGTGTACGACGAAGCTTGTGCCTACGGGAAGCATCAGGTGGGGCACTAGCAGGGCTGACACGATTGCGTGGTTAGTTGCACGTCGGTATAGATGATGCCGCTCGTCGGCACAGATACGCAAGTGCGAAAGGGAGTAACCAAGGGTAGGATATGTAGTAACCTTCCTTTAGAAAACCATAACCGAGTAATATATCCCTTTTAGCCCCCTAACTCTCAAGTGTTGGGTCGAAAGCATGCGTTCGAGTCCTTCAGTTACATCCAGCATGAGCAGTCGATATGGGTTCCTGGTGTGAATATTTAACCTGTAAAACACGACCAATCTCTGCTTTAATGGAGTAGACTAGGCTTCTTCTTCGCTAGCTCGTTTGTTAGGCTCATTCGGTGCTGAACCAGCCACTTTACTAATCGAAAGTCACCTCTTAATGGTAAACTCGGTTCATTTTCATACCGAAAGTTGAATGTCAAAAATAATTAAATAATAAAGAAGGTAAGGTGTGGGAATTTGGTCCAATTTCCCTCTATTAAAGTGGCCTGTTTATACCCTGTTGACTTGTACATTTTGTGCAAATAAATAGTACACGTGGAAAGACGTAAAGAATTGGGATCTTGAATTGTATATGTGTGAATTATGAGACTGCGAACTATGAATTCTTTTATGCGGTACGCACTCCGGCGCTAGGGATGCTGCGACGCCACTTGGCCCTGGAAGCCCTTACTCGGATCTTCTTTTGGACATTTCGATCTTGCTGTTGTTCTTGCGCTTGCTGGCGTTGGTCTGGGCTTTTGTCTGCCGGTGCTGGCCACGAAAACGAGGGATATGTGTCGCTAGATGTCACAACGCAGGGCAAACGATGAACACCATACATTTAACAAGATATTTTATTCCGGCGTTTCCCAATCTTTTAAACCGGCGTTTGGGTTATGGCCTGGCCAAACCCCGGATTGACCAATCAGGTGATCGTATTTCAAGTCTCGCCGGATTGAATCTGTCTGGCGGACATTGTGTAGCCATCGGGGAGGGTGACCCATCAATCGTCTCTGCGGCTACATGTAATCCCACTTGTTTCTCCAGCGTGGATTCAGCGCTTTTATTAATGACGGTCTCGTCGGATTGTGATCAGGTTCACTGCGGTCGGAGTTGGTACGTTGCTGAAGTAATATTGCAGCGAAACTGGTCAACGAATAACCCTCTGGTTTGTGCTTGAATTATTGGAATAGGCAATTCCTGTTCTTGTTTTGCACACTTGGACTTTTTATTGTATTTTCTATGATTAGGATAGGAACACTTCATAGACGGCCGAGTTTTTCAGTCGACTGCAGTACAGTAATCTGCTTCCCCAGCGAACACCTGATATATAGAGAGAATGCAAGTATATTTTATGTGAAAGGCTTCTGTGTTACATTAAATTAGCTTATGAAACATACGATTTGAAAGGTTATTTAGTGTTGGGTGTTCGCTGAGGAAGCAGATCACTGTAGAGCATCGAAAGTATGGCGGATGGCGATTAGCACCGCCGGCTTTTTGGTCGTTGTCCGTATTTCATTGTCATGTCGATCAGGGAAATACACTAAGGTATTAATAGGTCCAATAGGTTGGAGTTTGTAGGGTTGATAGTGTTGGACTGCAACTGACACTGATGTAAAATATCTTATGGTATCCTCTTGAATGCCGACTTCTGTGCCGGTATCGCGTCGTGCACCCAGCCAGAAATGAAACCTCTTTTCAAAGGATAGACTTCACTTACTACAGCAGTACACATGTGTATTTTTATCGGTATGAAATCAGTAGACTTCCAATGAATGTACTTGTGGTTTAACCCTTCCAGCCCCGCCGCTTATTCTGTATCATACAGAATAAGGAATAAGCAGTTATAGTATGCTCTAAAAACAGCCGAAAGTATGCTATTGTAGCCCCTTCAGGTAAACTGTACAGCGATCGTGCACTTCTAGCACATAGCAGCTACGAATGATGACAAAACATGAACAGTGTACCCACCAGCTGCAAAAATAATGAGCTATCATTGGCCCTCGCGTGCGTAACACACCGCCGAAAACCTCCTGAACTTCAATACCCGTCAATTTCGGTACGAGGCCATCGTGATTCAGCGTTGACGCCGACCATCCGTTAAAGGCACCAAGCAGCTCGCGCGCAGAGGAAAAATCGCCCAGTTCTAACTAACGGTATTCGTGAGAAGGAACAGGGCGATTATTTCACTGCGCGCGCTCAAGACACCAGCCATATCTATGTAGTGGTCAGTTTGTATTGAAGAGTTAACATGCAACCATCTCCTAGACTGACGCCTCCTCCTCGTTTCCCTTGTGATCTTTCCTAGACGTATATGACAGCGAGCGGCACGAAGACCTCGAACAAGTCGCTGCAACACGCATAGAAGAAACCCGTCTCGAGAGACCCTGTCTTCGATTCTGCAAATGCTGAGAAGACATTCCGCAGGTACTGGAGACGCTTGGTTTGATATTGCGATGATTAGAACGCCTCCGTTTTATCTAATGCGCGTTCGTGCATGGGGTTCGTATAAAGACCAAGCCCTCGATGTCCATGTTCGTATTTGGTGCTTGCTTTCTTCGTTAGTGAAATACAATGTACGATGTACCCCTTAGTGACGGCCATGTTGTATTTTCGTATATTCTCTGTATCATCCGGAATAACATCCAATTCTACCTGAGCTTCTTTTGTATCATACACAATTAACGCTGCCACCAAAAGCAATAATAGAGTTGGGGACTGGAGCGCAGACACACACCAACAAGCCAATCGTGGTTTCAATTGTGTTTCTCAAAGGCGATACAGGAAGCACATCGGAAAGTTTGGTGTTGTAGGTCGCAGAAGCCTAACAGCGATCGCATTAGTTGGCACAGGCATCGTAAAAGAAGAGGAGGAGGTAACCGCCGCCCCCAATCACTGCATACGACGCATGTTTTGCTGATACGAGGTTGAGAGTGTGTGGCGAGTCTTGTAGGCACCGGAGGAGGACGTTGCAGGCGTTCAGACAGTCGCTGGAGTGCTATAAGCATGTAATACAATAACAGCAATAGGTCTAGCCTCATAGTTCACATTTAAACGCTTACCAACGCAAACGTCAACACCACGCCTTGGGTCTGCTAGTCCTCTCCCCCTTGTATCATGCGGCGGTGCTTCACGAGGCCTGTATCTTTCAGGGGCCTCCATACTTCGACAGCGCGCGCCATCACTGTTGATCCAGTCTTGTAAAACGGTTTGTGATGGAGTGGCAGACGCAAAGTAAGAAAGAGCTCTTGTTTAGATTTTTAAACCTGTCGGCCATTTATATGACCCTTTCTATTCCCACTGAAGAATCCACGGCTGAATATTTATCAAAGCCCATGATAATAGTGCCTACTTCTTTCAAACCCCGTGACAAGTTGTTTGATTGGATAAAATGTAAAACCATTCCGTCAATCAACTCGGCGTACGTCTCCGCGCGCATATCCGGGTCAGTCGACAAGAAGCCTCTGCACCAAATGTCTCGGTGCGCGTATCCGGTCACTCAACAAGAAGCAGGAGCCAGTGACAAGCAGACTATGGTCGCCGGGGCGGCGCCCGGATACGTTCAATTTCCACCTGCGCGTCTGCACAGCATGCCAGCATCACGACGTCCAGGCGTTGTGAGCTGTTGTCCAAGGAAGTGTACGTGGTTTGAAGTTCGAGTGGTGAACGATCTGAGAGTGATAAGTGCATGTGCTGGTTTGTGGCTGCCACTTACGTCAGAAGGACGCAGATCGCCATCACACGCTGTTTCTGCCTCACGGATCGAAGACGGAGACTTGCGACCAGGATTACAAGACGGCGCTGCTTCTCGATACGAACGACGAGCTCTTCGACGTGGTCAAGAAAGGCCTTTCGAGTAAATATGGATAGATGCCGCTAATGCTTGTAGTTCGACGTCGAGTCGAAAGGCACTGGCAGTTGCTGCTGAAGCATCATCCTCTAGTGGCCACACCAGCGAGAAATGACTCAGCTGATGCAGGACTGCATCAAGCCACGGAGTCGGTAGTTGATTTAGTTAATGTTTTGCTAAACGGCTAATACATGAGTCAAGCGCGAGTGCATGTACCGGTACGTGGTTGTGGTGAACTAATATATTCATGTATTATCTTTGAGTTACGCGTTACGCGCATTAATCTCAGTAAAGGGCATTGGCCCACTACGTATATACCGGGCTGGACGTCGCTGCCCGCTTCAGGTTCACCGTTACTTCTCATCTTTTAGGACAAGTAGTGGCGTTGTGCCCATCCGCGGTGCCGCATATGCTGCAATGCTAATCTTGTCTTCCTTTTTTCGTCATACCCACGATAGATCGATTCATCTCCTCCATGGCATCATCGACCTCAGTGTCACTGTGAGCATCGGGTGGGAGACTTGAAGCGGAACCCAAATTCTTCGCGATTCTCGACATCAACGTAAAATTTATTGCTGGACGAGTCGGAAGCAGGTCTAACTGAGCAATTAGCAGTTTTGTTCATCTCGATTTCAAATAGTAGTTTAGCTGTGGGGTGACATTACACTTGTGCTCTGCCCACAGATTAGCTGATTCATTTTTGTGAGCGATAATTTCCGATGCAGCTTTACAAAACAAAACTGTTGCCATCAGAACCTCGTTATCTCGAACACCGCTCCACAGAAGTCCATTGTTATTGCCCTCTACTGCACTTGTAGTACGAACACCATGCAACGGAACGGAATCACCATAATCACCATAAGAATCAACAACAGGCCAACTCGTCTTCAGGTATTGCTCCTCAGCCTCATTGCTTTTATAATTGCCAAGACGAGTCCAACTGGTCGGATGAATCTTCCTCAGATACTGTGCAACCGATTGCTGCTCAACCGCGCCGTTAGCTTTCCGGACCGATCGTTTATTTGGAAAAGCAGAATCAATAACGTTTATTGACGCTTCATACTCCGCGATTGTATCGGACTTTTGTAGCCGAGAGATGTAGGGCTCGACGCATTCAATGTTCTATTGAACAGTCTTGAACAAATCCTTCACGTTCAAGATGATGTGGTACGTGCAAAACTTTAAGTTAACTCGTAGGTTTTGTGAAGCGAGGTGTGTCTGAGCTCCACGCTGCTTTCCTCGATCAGTAAACAGAGAGAATTCTGCCAGGTTAATTTTTGCGGCAATACAGTTGGCAAAAAACCAACTGAAGCACTCATTCGTTTCCGAACGAACAAATGCTACAGCTAACGGAACGACTTTTCCATCTCCATCTAACCCAATCATCGTCAAACATACGCCGTTGTAGTTTTCGTTTTTCTTGTGTGTTCCGTCAGTTTGAAGGACAGGAGCCATCATCGCTTGTTGCTCCACCAGTGGTCCAATCGAAAGAAACAACCTAAAACTCGACCATTTTCATCTACCTGACAACAAACCCGAGAACTCGGATTCTGCATTTGAAAGGCTTCCAAATAACCAGACAACAAACTGTAGTCATCAGGAGCTTGGGTCTGCTTCAGACGTAACTGTATGGCTCTGTACAATGTTGCTTTACGTCCATCCATGCTTACGTTCTCAATTTTTCTAAAGCATTGACAACGCGAGCAAATGCTGAGCTGTGACCTTCAACGAATGGACTCTGAAAACCTCTGACGTCCAGCAACAGTTGCGCTGAGGGCTTCGCAATTGACATGCAAAATTCACTGTGTGTCAAACTGATTCGACTAACATACCAAGCCTTAGAAGGGACGTAGCTGTAGTTTGACTTCCGACGGGTCTTTGACTTGGATTCGCGCTTTTCAGTAATCCAAACGTGCCATGAATATTCCGTCTCTAGTGAATTACATCCCCACTTAACCATGTTCCCACTTGAATATGTTTGAATGACCGATTTGCGGTTGTTGAAAGCGAGCTCTCTTAGAAATTGCTTGCACGCACCAGAATCGGTGAATACATCCCCAAGACCAATAATGCTTCGACCATGTCGTGTTGCAAGATTCAGAGGGATCACTACACTATCGCCACCAGGTTCATCTTCAGCCGCTAGCTCCATAGTTTTGAAGCAACGACGAAACTAAAGAGAGCAGCAATCAGCAAAACAAAATCTAAATTTACAGCTTGGTCTAGAGGCTTCTTCTTGTCGACTGACCCGGATATGCGCGCGGAGACGTACGCCGAATTGATTGGACGGAATGGATTTTACATTTTATCCAATCAAAAACTTGTCACGGGGTTTGAAAGAAGTAGGCACTATTATCACAGGCTTTGATAAATATTCTCCCCGGCTATCAACCCAGCACCGATCCTACAAGATATATGTGCGGACCTCATTTAATACAAAAGTCTATATGCGGACTGAGATCATGCATCCAAGCTAAAAACCCTGTTCAAACGCTTATTCTGTAGGATACAGAATACGGGGCTAGAAGGGTTAACCTGCGACCACGTCAAGGATCAAAAACGAGACCATACACCAGAAGATCCGATCTACAGCATCACATAACTCGAACCGCCGGAGATACGAGTAGCTTCATCGGTCAGGCTGGACTATTGCGACTGCCAAAAGAGTCGAATGATTTTACTCAACGCTCCCAAGGCGACATCTTTCCCAAAAACATCTTGTTGGCCGGCTTCGTTGTCGACACGTAGCATGATGACCGAGCGCACGACACACGTATGAAGCGGGTCCGCAGGTAGTGGCTTGATGGTGGTGTAACCCGTTGAGCAAAATTTGAGTCCTTTCGAGGGCAGTAACACGATGTCGGAGCAGACAAATGGAACCTTCTCTGGCTCGGAGAACTTTCGAATGTAGTGCAACTTCTCGAACTGTAGGGTCTCGTCAAGATGATGCAGCAATAATGATCCGATCAGTTGCAACGCATTCGACTTGCTTCCAGGTGTCTACGGTGAACAGTTGCAAAGTTAGCCTTACGTTAACGGTGGTGCCGAGCGTTGGCATACAAAACCCACCCGATCCTTTTTGAGATAACTCAAAATTTCGTTGCTTGCATCAGTCATTGAGCAGGCCATCGGAATGGTAATGATGAACTCGACGACCTCACCTTCCCGTTGTTCCCTGTAGCTAGTCTGCACTGGGCTAGAGAGAGATGGAGTCGAACCCACGTCAAACTGCAGAGTAGAATCCTGGTACATGTTCTCCACTACGTTCTCGAGATACGATATGCTCCTGCATATGTAATTGTCTGCGAGCGATTCACCTAGGCGCGTACGTGACTCCTTTTTCATGTACTCGATATCCTGTAACAAAAAATGAGTACAGATATCAAGTGGAACCGTTGAGACTCCAGAAACTTACCTGGACGAGAGACTGTCTCCGAAGGATCCTACGAAAGGAATTGGTGCCATGCTTCTGCTGGCTCAGAATTTTCTTGAGTTGGCGATTCTTTTTTCAGAGGTAGTCCTCATTTCGAACTGCTCAACCGCACTCCGATGCCATTGAGACAGTGTTGGTCCTTGAACTTTCGAGTCGGCGCATGTCTTCTCGTCCAGTTTCAGAATTGCGTTCAATTTCAGAATGGCCGACTTGGCGTCACCACGCAAGAATTCGTGCAAAACTTCCTGCAACTTCGTCGCTTGTTCCCTTAGCGACAGAATATTGGCCCTCCGACGACGCTGAAGCACGGTGGACGGACTGGTGAGACTGCGTGCCCGCTTCTTCTTCTTCGCTGACCGCTTCTTCTTTGCTGGACTCTGCGAGATATCTTCCTCTTCCGGTGAATATTCCATCATGGAACCTAGAAGCTCATCGATCTCGTCAAATGGAGCGAACGTAGCACTGTTCCTGTTGAGGTCACCACTTGGGTGGATGAAAGCTATAGCTTCTTGCAGCGTCATGATGTTGTCGCGTTCACGTGGTAAGAAGTTCATCGTCAGATGGTTGCGCTGATAAGAAACTCGGAACTGATGTTGGGATTTCTACATTGATCAAAAGGGTTTGTGGGGCTCAGTGCTTACTTCAGATGACGGCAGCGGAAATAGATGAATAGTTTACGGGAGATAAGATTGTGGGCGAGCTTCAGAATAAGTTTACCCCACAAACGGGGTCAAGTTTACCGGGTAATCATGATGCAGGCATCATTCAGCCACAGGATTACTGGGATAGGTTAGCTACGCCAAGTAACGTATATTGTTTTCAACGGAAAACCTACGTTAACAGTACAGTCGAACATCCGTGTACAAAAGCAACCTTCATTCCTCCGCACACCCGTACCACTTCGCGGAGCAATATTGAGCTAAACACACTTCATTGCCATGAAGATCAGCGATAGACACTGGTATGTACCCAATACTTCGGTGTTGGTAGTGTTTATCTGCAACTGAGACTGATGTACAATTTACCAACGCCGTTCAAACACGTTGTGGGAGTGGACAGCATAAGGACGTGTACGGTGCACGTAGTCGTGGATCCAGTCAAGAACTCGAAGTGCTCTTGAAAGACGCCTTGTGTCAGTTTTCGGGTGGGAATCTTCTATTCATTGACAATATAAAATATTAGCCGCTCACCTTCATACACCTCTTTCTGTATCGTGAAAAGGCAAAGTCAACTTGCAGCAGCTGAATTTCCATGCTCGAACTGAAATGGAGTTTGAATGCAATTTTAGAGTGCTTCGGCGCACGTTCCACCTGTGTGTATCAGAAAGGTGCGCGCTTTCACACAAGGCGTCGAAAATTTGGCAGTAAGCGAAATGTTCGATATACGTATTTTCACAAGCGACAGTTCCAATTATCCTGGTGCTCTCAACGGATGAGCTGGTACTTTAGCCGTACCTTCGTGTAATCTGTCTCGAGGAACTCATTGAGCCATGCAAGCAACTCCAAGCGGCCAATGCCTCTCCATTTCAGTTTTCCGAAGACTCATCTCCAGCAACACAGAACCAATTGCAAACTCAACAGCAACGGACTGCTATTTCCATCACTTTGTTGACATCTTGATCACATTTCAACCGCTTGGTCGTTGCAGAACCCTACTGTACCTTTACAGCACTACACTAATGGTGACTCAAAATCAGACAAAACCAAGAACGTAGGTAGTCATTTCTGTTATTAATAGTACTCTAATGTTTTGAATTGTAGAGTGGTAAGAAAACATCGCTCGATATGATGATTTTAAACGCCCACCACAGAGCTACATGTAGTGTCACCCTTGCAAGATACTACTACTAACTGTTAGCGAGTTTGGGATCCTTCTTCAATGCACCAGCCTTGTTAGCGAGTCCGCCACTCTTCTGGAAAATCCCTTGAGTTTGTTGAATCCTGGAATGGAGAACGCTCTCGCTTCACTCCCCGTATCGATGTGTTTAGTCTCTTCATTTGTTTGACTGCCTTTTAGTCCGTGATGTTCGGTCTCTTCAACAGCGCTTTCAGCACGAGCGAGGGAGAAACCAACGAAAGTTACCAGCAGCAACGCCAAAAACAGTGAAGTTTCATGTTTGTCTTCGCAAGGTGAAAAGTTGAAGGTTTCCGTGTCACGTCCTCCTCCTCCGAGACGAATTGTGAACTGAAACCACCCTGATTCGAGCCTTCCTGGATGCTACGACACTGACGACATGTTCAAGCGTAGCGGGCAATCAGTAGAGTAGACCGCACAATCAAGACGGCCTAGGCAAGTACAGTACACGTATAATACGTGTTGATTATCAAGTTCAGCCCCAACATTCTAACATTCAAATTAAGGACACATCATAAAGTAGGGCAACGCCAACGATGATCGTAAAGTCTCTGAACTGAATTGTTCTACAGAAAGGTGTTGCAGCGAAACAACCGTAAATGGTCACAACTCAACAAAGGAACTCGACACGCAATTTGCGGCACCAAAACTATACTTCAAGTACAGCTTTAGCTGTTACAGTACTACTTGCAAGAGTGCCACGTAATCTGGGAACTTGGTTTACATGTCAATCCAGCTGGCACCTTGCTGCGTGTAACTTTCAAATGGACTCCGTATGCCTTCCCCAAGCTGGGTAAGATACTCCAGAAGGTAAGCGTAGCCGTCGATTATCTATGCACTGGGAAGTCAGTTCTCGATTCTCCCGGCCGACATGAATCTCCGCGAGTTGTTAATCTGTCTTGCTGTTGTTACCTTTGGTGCCGTCGAATCTGTCAGTATCGACCACGACAAGGTGCAACCATTCGCACAGCCCGAACCTGCCATCATTTCTGAGAAGGCCGCCGTCCGATTTAAGCCGAGTCTGCGGGTCGAAAGCGGATGTCACCCGTACCCTGCTGTGAATGCTGCTGGTGAGACCAGTGGAGGTCTAAAGGGATCCGGTACACCTACTGGGGATGCAAGGGGTCAAAATTGGGGTCGCAGGTGTACGCCCGATCCGTTTGGTATAACGATCTGTGGGCCATCATGTACGCGTGGTATTTCCCTAAGGATAGGCCTCCCTCCTTCCTGGAGGGTCAGCGCCACGAGTGGGTGCACGTCATCGTGTGGCTTGACAACCCTGCGCACGAAAGACCCACCGTCATCGGTCCCCGAGACAGGCCCAGTCGTACGATCCCCGTGGTCTACTACTTGCCTGACCTCGAAAACCGTGGTTTCCACACTGTGTCCATGTCTTGGGAATATGGTGGAGGCGAATACCAAGACCTCATCATGTGGGAGCAGTTGACCGACGAGGCGCGTATCGCTTTAAACGATACCGACTTCGGTTATAGTGCCCGCGTACCGTTCATTGACGCCAACTTCAAGACAAACCTCGAAGTGGCCTGGCCGTACTAAGTGAACGATTTGGCAAGAGCTCGCAGTACCCTGGGAGAAGAAATGGAGCTTGAACTTCTTGTACGTCGAACTTGATCTTCATTGTCTCAATGCCGTTGACAATGCTCGACCTACTGTTTCCAGATGCAATCTCCACAGTGGCGACAAACATCAACTCATCAGTAAAACATCATTTTCGAAGTTGAAAAATGAAAATGCCTGCACTCCCAGTATCACAACACCTCTAGAGCTACTACTTGTAGTAGGATCCAGGAAATCTTAATCCGAATATAAGTTGACATTCCCGTGTGGCTTTTATTCGAGGAATTTCGTTTTTCAGTGAGGTACATTCGTGCCTTTAGTATTTTGCTAATGGCGTACTATGTAGTATGCTCTAGCTAACATCCTCAGGACGATATCTAACCTTTTCTTCATGGTCCAAGCATTCACTCCGCGGTACCGTGCCGGCAGCGTCACCGGCAGGAGGCCACAATAGCCTCACTTTTCGCTGAGGTATGCCAGAAGACCGCTCACACCTATAACGAGCAGGCCAACAGCGAGAATAGCAAGAGTATTAAATTGATAATACCAGAACCCCTTTTTCTTGCCGCTCATCAGGGCCTGTTCAATCTTTTTGAAGTTGGCTTCAGTTACGGGGGCCTTCTGAATAGCAGCGACCGCCTTCGGATTTTTCTGCAAACTCTTGACGGTGTCGAGGATCTTTGGCTGGCCCTTCAAATACTCGAAATTCTTCATGAACCCAGCATCCTTCAGCAAACTGTTGACCAGTTTGGGGTCCTTCTTCAATGAACCAGCCTTGTTATTGAGCCGTCCACTCTTCTGGAAAAGTCCCTTGAGTTTGCTGAATCCTGGAGCGGAGAGCGCTCTCTTCACCACCCGTGTTGGTTCTTTAGCGTCTTCATTCGTTTGACTGCCTTTCAGTCCGCGATATTCGGTCTCTTCAACAGCACTTACAGCACGAGCGAAGGAGAAACCCACGAAAGTGACCAGCAGCAACGCCAGCAAAAAGTGAAGTTTCATGATTTTCTTTGCAGGGTAAAAAGTTGGAGGTTTCCGTGATTCGTCTTGCTACTTCGAGACGAAATGCGAACTAAACCCTCGACATGTTCAAGCATAGCGCACAATCGTGATTACGGGCAATGACGGATTTATCCCTATCGTTACCGACTTCCTCGGCTTATACAGACAACGACGGATAAATCCGACCGACCAAAAATCCGACATTTAGTGGGTAATAACCAGGCTCCCATAGTAAACTCATCGCGGGTTTTATCCAATCAGCTTAACATAATCCACTTTTTACACCAATTACAGAACCAAAAAAATGAATGGCTCCTGTTAAAATCTTCTCCCGCAAAGCTAAAACAAGGCTCATTTTGCACTATGATACGCGCCGAGCGCAGCTTCACTATTAAAAAGAAGCGACAAGCGTTAAGCGTAGTGGAGCAGCACGGCGTGCGGGAGTTTCGGAGCAGCTCGGCATCGCTCGCGGCACCCTCTACGATTGGAAGAAACAAGCCGACGGCATTTTTAGCTTCAAGGGCAGCGCTATGTCGAAGACGCTCAAAGGACAGGGCGCAAAGAACTTTTTCCTGGCGTCCCTGACCTAGTCACTTACATGAAAGATGTGAGGCGGAGTGAAGCGGTGCGTGTTGTACTTCGTATTTGTATACTAATGAAACTAACTAACATTTTCATCTTAAATGTACAGGTGTTGTCTACTTCTGGCATGATAGAGTTCATGCACAAACTCTATCCAGACTGGATGAAGGCATACCTCTCTGGGAAGGAAAGCGGCGAGCTCGCACTCGAGCGTATGATCCAGCGCATTGCCAATCGGTAACAGCATGTATGTATATTTGCAAAATATGGTGTATTATGAAAATTTTACCATTTACTTAATGTTTTATTTTGAATAAAGGTACGGATTTTCCTCGCAAAAGCCGCAGGCTGCCAAAAAGACGACGGAAGCGCTGGAGGAGACCTGGCACGCTTCGCTATCGAGTTTGGAGACAAGTACAAGGATTTTGAAGGCGGTCGCATACTAAACGTCGATGAAACAGCGATCATGTTTGATATGCCACCAACCAAGTCCTGGGCAGGGAAGGGGCGAAAGGATGCAGCGCGAACTCTGGGGGCAAACAAGCACGCAGGTCGCATGACTGCTGTGCTCACTGTATGCGATGACGGTAAATATTGTGATTTATTTGATATTTTATTGATAATTTTCTCATATTTAATTTTTTTCATATTTTCAGGTCGCAAAATGCCGATTCTTTTCATCATCCGAGGTGTTCCAGGGGCAGGATTGAACAAGATGAATTGGGGCAGTATCCGGACGGACACTTCTACGCTGTGCAAGAAAACGCTTGGATGGATGCGAGGGTTTGGAAACTTTACGTTGAAAAATTACTAAAATTTGAAATAGATGGCCCCGCTGTTCTTCTTCTTGACAACTTTGAGTGTCATGTGTCAGAAGAAGGATAGCGGATTGTGGCGGAGGAGGCAAATGCTACTGCGGTCCCATTGCCACCAAACAGTACAGCGGTTTGTCAACCGCTTGATGTCGGTGTCATGGGACCTCTAAAAGCTAAACTTCGTAACAATGCTGGCAGACGCACAGGTGGTACCGCTAAGGAAAACGCCTCCGCGCTATAAAGTCTACGATTGCCGCGTGGAAGGCCATCAAAAGAAAAGAGTTATCCGTAGCTTCAAGAAAGCAATTCCCCACCATCCCGAGATAACAGTTTAATCGAAAGATTCTTTTCTACCCGATACTACGTAGTAATACAGATACATGCGCCTGACCAAAGTAGCCCCAGCGACTTCTAGCAGGAAGGGTCTTGTGGTCTAATAACTTGCACGACAACGCGGTACATGCTGCTACTGTACCGCCACGAGTTACATGTAGTGCTGCTAGATTTAGGATCACATGATAACAGTGAGCTCGAATACTCTACGCGGCGCCATCAGATACAGCGGCTGCAGACAGGTAGTGCGCGCATCCACCGACAAAGCAGGCAACAGGAGAAGGGCGGCTGATGTGGGAGAATCTCTGAATGACTGGCAGTCGCGGAAGGAATGTCGTCATATCGGTACGCATACTTGTACATTTGTATCGAAATAATTGCAGCAGAACTTATAAGCCGAGGCAGCGAGAGGGTTCCAGTACTGCAATGCGATTGGTCACTCTTATATGCCGGTGTCCACTATAAGCCAAGGAAGTCGGTATATTAATACCAGAAACAAAAAGAATTAAATATCGCTAGGCGAAGGATATACACCGTTCGTCGTGCTTCGAATATAGTCATGTTTATGTACATTTTCGTGACGCACAAAGACAACGAATTTAGAAATATTTCGCCGAGCCGAAGCCAATCATGATTACTTTCAATCAAATTTAAATGACGAGAGTTACAGGGAATCTACCTACTGAAATTTAATACTTGTATGGGGACCTGGTCCCTTTTCTACATCGTATAAACTTTCAAGTCGTCTAGGGAGGGAGATCAAATCAAAAGTTTGGATTTTTACAACAAAAATCGTAAACCATTATTAGTCAGGAACAGACTAATTGGTGTAGGCTAAGAGTATTCGGTGCAGATACCGCAGCCCTATTATAATATGAATCCCAACGGTATCCAATGAACAGGCATCTATACTGTTGGAGTCTCATATTTAGCCAATCATGCCTTGTTAGGGATAGGGGATCACCATTCCAACTTATTTCCGGATTTGTCCGGCAGCCCTTGGATTGTGAAAATAAAACACCATAGTGGAGCCAAGACAAATGCGATGTTACAGGATAAACACGGTCTGCTCCGGAAATAACTTTCTGTCGAAATGGTTGCATCCGAGAGATCACAGCGTTGCGCCAAGTCATTTAAGGTTTGAAGGAAGCACGATGACATGAGCTCCTCGTGGTCTCGACACTCCAGCGGGAACGCTGGGGCAAGAAGTCGCCGCAGTTAAGATTTTTAACGAGTTTCTAGAGTCTACTGGGCTAAGCAGTGAAAGTTTAGACATGATGCATTGTTCTATCTCTCCGCATAGTAGCTTGCCAATGCAGAACTTCTATTCACTGTTAACAGCTTTCTCTATTTTCTTACAGACAAAGAAAAGTGGCAAGGCTCGTGCTGCTGATGGCTTTCTAGCTAAAGCAACTGCACTCGGATACCTTTCCCAGATAATTAACTTACTCCGTGAGCGCTACCAAGACGTTCTGTCCGACTCGAAGCGTATTGCCAAGATTCGGGATAAAATGCCAAGCTCGATTGAGGAGCGCAATCTCCGAGCAAACATCCAGACGAATGATGCGCCAGGTTGCACCATACAAGATCTGTTCATCCTGGTGGAGCATTTAGTAGTACAGGAGACGTTGCCACTGGGCTCAAGTCGGTACATGACGCGGCGCTTTTGACGATGATGTGGCATGCGTTTGGGAGGGCTATCGATACATGCTTCACGCGAAAACAACAGCTATCACTTGCGGCTTCGGGGAGCTGTTCTAAGAATTGCTTGTATTAAAACATCGGTGGTACAAGGCGTTTCTATCTTCAAAGCGCCGGAGCGCTGGCAACAGTGTATGCTGCACGCGTTCGGTGTGCTCTTCGTGTGCTACGATGAGCCGTCTGACTACTTGTTTCCTCTCGTTCCAAGATACGCCGAGTCCGATCTTCCTGGTAGACAGACATACACGCAAGAAGAAGCCGTGATATACTGGGAGAGTCTTGAGTGTGGCGTCGATAGTGAACAAAACCAGCAGCCAAACGAGAGCGCAAGCGCCCCAACATCGCAAGTTATATTACCGAAGTGACCCGCGAGACGTCGAAGATGATGTCGCCCTCACAGCATGACGCCGAACTTGACGACCCACTCTCTCCGACGCGGTGCAGCAGCGTACACCAATGCGTCCCCAAGCTGGTCATTCAATGGATCTCTACCAGGTACGCTTGGTTACTCGAATCGCTCACGAAGGCCTTCGCATACATAGGCACAACCACACATGAGGACCAGAGTGCAGGCAAGGTACTAGCTGGCTATCAATCCCCCGACTTACCAGTAATGACACCGACTGTTGGAGATCTGCAACAACGCCTCTCGATCGCAGAGTACGGGCAGCTGCTAACTTTCCGTGACGAACTCTTCCAGCACCCCTGACCCGCGATACAACGTGCCAATCGCTGTCGTTGATGCCACATTTGCTGTCTTGCTGATGCATTTGAAGATTGTTCTTGAGTCTTGCCGTGCCAACGCCGTACCTACCACTCGCTACGAGTACCAGCTCCATCGTGCGATCGCCGCCACGAACTCACGTCTTGGATGTCACATTAGTACGACAACATGCTTCAGCTGGGGTGACCACATCACGGCACGCTGGCAAACCGCAAACCATGCTCAAGTTAGCAGTGCTGCCACTGGTGGTGATTCACTACTTGCATCAACACTTGAAAACATACTCACACAGTTTGCTCAGATCAATGCAAGACTGGCTCGGGTAGAAGATGCAGTACACAAGTCACCTGCTGCTGTAACAGAAGAATTCACGGCTGCTGCACCAGAAGCTCCTCCACTTTCGCTGGCCCCTGACCCACTTCCCGCCCCAGCGACAGCTTCGACCCTAGCAGGCTGTGTCCTGAATTGGTTCACAAACAGAATCTGGGAAACAGTTAAGGGTAAGAGAGAGCAAAACAAGCGAGCCGAAGCGAAAGCTGCCATCAATATTATGCTGGTACTATACCAGACACCGTGTAAAAACACCGAGCCGCCGCCGCGTGCTGACGCTGCCGCATACCAAGTCTGGAAGAAGACGCTCTGGGACCTTGCACTCGCGCGTGACCACACGGCAAACGAACGCCTGCATTCGATCAACGGTAGGAAGGCATCAACAAAGGCTTCTTCGCTTCGGAAGCGCTGGAGGGAGCTGCGAGCTTCGCACCCAGCGACATACCAATCGCTTGGAGCCCAGTATCTTGCGTTGAAGGGCAACGGCGCCATCGTCGACTCGTGCACTCCTCCGTCGCACCAGTGGTTCATCAGCGAGTTAGCCTTGCTGTCTAAACCCTCTCCTCTGCATACCCGCCACTACATACATGCAAACACATAGTCAATAACACAGCTCGTAAAGCAGCACTTACAGGAGGAGGTGTAGCAGTCATATATGGTTAAAAAGCACCACATCACACAGAAGAAGAACAAATACCAACAACAGCACACACTGATTACAGCAACATAACTGTATACATATCAAAGCAACACAACCACACACAGGTTACAGCAACACGATGCTGGTGGCCGGATTCGAACCGACGGCCTGGAAGCGAAGCTTCCCGCTCTACCACTGAGCTACACCAGCGTGTACATTGAGGAAGACAACACCCGTCGTACCTCCATGATATCTGCTGCCTTCTTCTCGTGGTGGGGCCGTCCGATGCGCCGCTTCGTGACGCGTCCTGGAGTGGTCCATCCGTCGCCTTCCATCTCTCCCCCTTCACCAGCCTTGCCTCCTCGGTCACCACCCCGTTTCCACTGCTGGATACTGCCTGCCATTGTCCAGCCGCGCGCGCCCACCTTGCCGTCCGCCGTGCCGTCGCCATCCGCCTTCCACTCTGCGCTGAAGAAACCTGAATGGTCGGGAGTCGATTTGAATTCGATAAAGTGCACTATCTTTGTTTAAAGTACGATTTGACTCCCGTCCGGAATGAATAAGTTGTGGTTGATTGGAGGGAGTTTTTGTGTATCACAAAGTGTGGTCCTATTGCAGGTTCCGGATTCCGGTCCGGAATCCGTCAATTACTGTATTTACCAGAAACATGAAGTATCGCTAGGGTAGGATATATATAAATATATGAATATATCCTTCGCTGTGGTACCATAGCGATAATTACCCGCCTATCTTCTTCCTTGCGCTGGAGCTCAAGACGATTGTGGCACAGTGTTGCCGTTGAGCTGCCTCATTGTTGATCTTTGTGCGCAGCAAACTCATAACGAATAATCTTGGAAGGCCGTTGAACAGCTAAATAAAATAAACTTTCTTCGGTTGCAAATCTTGGTTAGGACGGTTGAACAGCCTCCTAACCAAGATTTGCAACCGAAGGAAATTTATATTGTCCAAATTTGGGAAACGATTTGCTGACAGCTGCCCACGTTCCACAGACGAAACTTTTCCTTGTTTCGCATGCTGAGCTTGGGTATGACTTTTTCATACGCCTCAGCAGAACCACCCATTGATTGCGGCTTGTAAAGCTCCTTCGCTGGGTAAAAAGATCTCTCAGGATTGTAGTTTTAGTATCTTTTTTCGACTTTTATTTTGATTACCTACCTGAATCATCAGTAGTAGTAGAGATAAGCTCAGTATCACAACTAACACTACAACTAATCTTAGTACTACCGAGCCCTTTTCGAAATACATGCATTAATATTTAAATAAACGCTACTAACTGTTAGTAGTATTAAAACACTGCTATCAGTAGTACGTTGTACATGAATTATATTAATATTGAATATGACGGGTTATGGAGCAACTGGAAATCGCAAATGGCGTCTCTCGCTTCGGCTATTAAAGTGCAGCATCCATACATGTACGTCAATAGTAGTTGTATTTAAATGATATTGGGACGTGAACAAACGCACTGCGAAAACGTCCGTAAGTTACATACTACTAGTTCTTATTTGTCAAAGCACTTCTGCAGGCTGTGTCCATACGCATCCTCCCTATTCATGGCGAAGTCGCGCGCGTAGTTTTTCTTGATCGCTTGAGCCAGCTCGTAATATTTGTCCACCCTTTTTTAATATCCGATATCAGGTCAATGTTTGTATGGGTGCCGTGACTTTGACCTCCTCCACCTGTTCCACCACCGCCTCCTTGTTTTGCCCGTTCTTCTAAAGCTGAAGTATACTCGGTCAGCTCGCGTAAAGTCGTCTTCGTGTCCACAGACAGCGTTGATGCCATCGTAGCGATAATGGTAACGGCACAGGCGTTCGTAATGCAAGCAGCGACCAGAGAAATTACAATAGCCAAGGCGAGAGGGGTCAAGCGCATCGTTTCTCGAAGGCAGTAGGTGTCTTTGATCCGGCTGACTTGAACGATGCGACTTGGGAAGTGATAACAATGCAGATGCACTCTGTCGAGTTGGGCACGGAGCCCGTGCGATTTGAGAGGCTGTACAACACAATCACAATCTGTGATTGTGTTCAAGTACATGTAATCTAAAGTCATTTGGATCAAAGTCTCAATGGTGCTCTTCAGCATGTAAACGGAGAATGCTCTCCGCCATTACTTCATTTTCGACTCGAGCGCCGAACACTTAAGGAGCTTGCCACGCAGCCTCTCCCTATTATTAATAATAACGACCGATGCACACAACACGAACTATGCGTAGCAACCTGAGGTTGCAATATCGGCCTGTTTCATGGTGTACTGCAGATTTATTGCAATGCATCTGCTTGTCGTAGGGAAGCATTCGTGGCAGAAGCATCTCCATTCTTGAGCACACCTGTGGCGCGATAGCACCGGGTGCGAGCGCGTCTATTAAGCCACATCAAACCCGCGCGGGATTTCCCCGAAGCAGGCCCGCATCTTGCCAGCGCTTTGATCGTTGCAGTCACCACTAGATAATGTACACATGAGCTAAGCGGACAACGGGGCCGCCGAATCTGTCAGATTTGGCGCGGTTGGTTATTGAGCTGCGCCACTCCCTTGCGAGGTTGAGATGATGGTGCAACTCACTGTATACTTCGAAGTACTACATGTAGTAGTATGTACAGCATCTTGATGCTGGAGTGCACTGGGTTGCTTAAGTTGCCATACAACTTAAATGAAAGTGGTGATGTAATCAGTGCCCTCACACACCGTAAGGGAAACAGTGTAATAACGCGCACTCGTTATTGTACCTATATTACAACGACACGACTTGACCTTAAAGGCCCTCTAAAACACCATTACAGTATCCGGAAACTAGCGTTTGATCATATGTACATGTATAATTTTTCCCGTTTTCATAAACAATGCGAAAATCTAGCACGGCTGCCCGCGCGAGGCGCACGAATGAGGCGGGTTGATCCCTGCTCCAAGTATGAGGTAGATAAAATCGATGGTTAAATGTACCGTTATAGGAAATCTTTTGTGGATGTCGATAGCTTGCGTTACATTATCCGAGCTCGTATACATATGGATAGTTATGCGGCACCCTCGATGCGGTTGACTGCAATGCAGTCCCCGCTGCCTACATGTATTAATATGTATGGAGCCTTCCTTTATCGTAAGTTACCTTTTCGATAGAAACCATAACAAATATACGGCATGTTAACCCGACGGCTTCGAGAAACTGGTGTGGAGTAGAGGCCTTACAAAGCCTTACAAAACAACTTTAGCTTGGCGTTAGATTAACGTGGATACTGTACGTGTGCCTAGCCTTTAATTAAAGGTGCTCTAGAGATAAAGGCGTTTTAATCAGCAATATATTAAAAAATAAAGGTGCGATAAAGGCGTACACGAAGGAAGAATCGTAGCGTTGTATTAAAGGTGTTGTAATGAGAGACGCTTTCCAGTGTGAGGTACAGTACAGTCCATACTTTTAAGCTTATTATCCCGTGCGCAATCTCCATTGTCGTTATCCAAGCAATTACGTGTTCCAGGTATTAAAAAGTAATTGCACTGTATTACAGTAATCTGCGTGAATAAGCAACGGGTGTACAACTTCTTTCCTGCGAAACTTTATATAATGCCAGCAACAGCGAGACGAGGAAGATGGGCGAGGTACTTAAACAGATTAGATTGTTCGTCTGTGCTCTTTACGCACTCCTTATACACCCTGTCAAACCATATATATCACGCGCTGCCTATTCACGCAGATTACTGTACACCATAATATTGGTTAAGACTAGATAGATGATCCATTTACAGCCCGATGACGCTCAGTATTTCGTATACAGAAGTCCCCTCTTTAGCCGGTACTGTACCTCCTTGTTTATATATTTCGTATATGTACAGTGATCTGCTTTCTCAACGAACACCTGATATATATAAACAAAGCAAGTATATTTTTGGAACTGACCAGTGGTACAAAACAACACATCCCCAAGGGGTGAAAGCAACTCGCTCGGCAGACCGAAACAACGCCTGCGGTTTAAAGATCCGTGTGCGCAGCACGCGGGCTTAAACCCAGGACCAAGCAGGGTCACAACTAGCTCGGCTTAGGGTTGTGTCACCGCTCTCTGGGTTTTCAAGGGTGAGGCTCGGGTGTAGTTTTCCTGTCGGCATCTTCGACTTTCATGATTTGAAGCAAGATGACATCCGTCCTCCAGGCGACTTCAAAGTTTATATGATGTAGAAAAAGGCTCTAAAGCATACATAACCTCCACAAATATTAAGTTTCAGTAGACTCGTTTTGTACCAATAGCACGAGCCTATATTTTTATGAAAGCCTTCTATGTCTCCCTTAGATGAGAGAGATCCGACGTATGCGAACGCTAAACTAGCAAGGAGGCTCAACCAAATGACTCTAAACTAGCGTAATGAACGCGAGAACACGTTTACTACTACTACTATGTCTCGTCCACCAACCTTGATTCATTAAAGTTGACAGTGAATGGTTATGTATCTTTGGGTGTTCGCTGAGGAATCAGATCACTGTACTGCATATTTCTTTCAGTAAAACCTGTTAAGACCGGTAGATCATCTTTGGAATAAAGTATTAGAGGAGGACAGGGCTTTTTATCTAATTGTCAAGTCAAATGGATTATGTACAACTTATGTGTGAATTAATACTACTATACACAGTTATTAATTAGGACAGGGTTGATAACCGATCTCGCCTTGCATCTCGAGACAGTTTCCTGCACAGCACATGTAGCAAATCGGATGCGTAATTTGCTCATTTGCAGATCTCAATTTTGCCACAACTCGTCACTTCCCATTTCTCAGTTCCTGCCTCAACTGGCTGATAGCTATCATGGGCCTCGCTCACCTGGTGCTATTCGCTTGTATGGTCGCTCTGGTGGCTACGAGTATCACAACTGCAGCTGCGATCGAGGGCGTCCCTACGGACTTCACCATTGAGTCCAAGCACGATCCACGCAAGCTTTCGGACTCTGAGCCCTCAGCGATAGAGGAACGAGCGAGGCGAGCCGGAGGTCAAATTCACGGCACACACACGAGCATCGGCTTCATGTACCCTAGTGACACGCCATATTTGAAGAAGGCTTTAAAGAGATTCGTCAACTGGTTCAAGCGGGTGTTTGGAAAGAAGAAAACAACGACCGAAAGTTCTCGCCGACTTCGACTGGAACACTGATACTGTACACAGAGTTGGACATGCGTTGTCTTATTCGATTGGATTTACAATGCAATTGTAACGAGTACAGTATCGAACGACTTCCTTCTACATGTTTCCCAGATTAATTACAAACTCTTATATTATACCAGGAGACGATGACATATGTGTTTACTACTTCAAGTACTTCAAGGTTTTAATAGTAGTACCCTCGCAGGATGTATTTTACCGACTTCGAAGAACTACTAGTATTATACTAGTACGTAGTACGTAGTAGTTCTATTAATAGTACTAATAGTAGTACGCTCGTCGGATGTATTTTACCGGTACTGTAGGTGTTTGTGTGACTCTATAGCTGGGCGAACTCCACTTAGTGGCGAGTCCAGTCATAGCCTCGAAGGTTGGACTTCCTCTTATTGCAAGCTCTACTCGAAATATCCGCGCGCGATTAAGATTAATATTGATTCAATCGACCGGCCGAAAATGGCGCGATGCATGGTTAGTATTATTATGTTCTCTGAAAGTTATTTTCAGAGTTAAGAAGCCATCCGAATGAGGTCCCATTTTCCGTAAATGAAATACATGATAATATAGATATGTGAGGCGCCATTTTTTGCGAGGATTCCTACAAAGATCTAGTGTAGCAAGTACAGAAGTTACTTTGGAAATCAATACATGTGTCAAAATTATAACATAAACGGATGTTACCCGTGTCGTCGCCCTCCTCGTTAAGTGCGACAGGTTTTCTATTTGATGTTGCGTGAATGTTCGCTAAAACTCGTGAGATTTAATTTCTGCCTCAAAGGCTTACACAGTATCTGGCACCGGCTCATTCCGCGTTAATTACGCGATCATAAAGGCTTAACTTACTGTCGTTGCGCTTTTGCTGTCCAAATGGCTAACGTATTTAATGTGTACTCAGTGGTCAAAAAGACTTACGTCTAGTACATTTATGCTATCTTGTTTGTTTACTGTCGTTGTTGGTACGCCTTGTTGAGAACCGGATTGTATTAAAAAATAAACGAATACAGTGTAGAAGGAACCCGGATTGTATTTAAAACATAAGAAAAAATTAGCTTCGTCTTAGTCGGCTGGAGACCAAACGGTCTATTCCGCTCTGGCTTTTTGACAGTTGATTTTTAGCGATGGCATGTCGTTTTAACCCCGATCGTTGCAGCTTGTCCCCCTTCCCGCGATCCTGGGCGGCACCCCAGCATGCCTCCAGTCGCGTCGGTGCTGGCTACTACAGGGTCGTCGACGACGCTTTCAGTCGCGTCGGGTTGGTGGCCGAGGGCGCTGGCTGCAGGTACCGCTCCGCCTTCGTTACCTCGGGGCCATCGTGGTTAATAGTGAGTGGTGGCCGGTTGGCTTCGCCAGTTTCTGCGGTCTATTCCGTCGCAGCAGGCGTGGGTAAACCAAGTCGAGGTTTGTATCGCTGACCTCTTCTTTGGCAATGCGGTCCATGTCGCTCACGTTACCTTTGGGAATGCCGCTTTCTGGGTGTAATTTGAGCCCCGTGGCGTGGGTAAACGTAGGATTGAGTCTTTGCGGAACGGTAGGTCTTGGATTGTAACAGGGGTTCCTTGCACTTGTATGGGACGAGATATAGTGTTACTGTGAGTAAATATTTCTTCCGGAGCGTGAAAGGTAAGCTTTCCAAAGTTGCCTTAGACTGCGGGTAGTTTGCGCCGCGCTTGTGGTCAATCAGCTATAAAAACACCCCCGCTCGAACTTTTTCGCGCCAAAAAACACATGGAGATCGAGACGGTTGCTGTTTTCTCGCTGGCAGGCTTGTCGATCCATCGCATCGCTTGCTTGACGAACTTAAGGACAGGTCGGTCAAGGGTGCGTTCGATTGCGGCCACGCGCTCGAGATCATCGTCGCTGTCGCTCTCGGATTTCGTTTCGTTGCTTTGGCACGGTGTCCGGTCGAACTCTTTCGGGTGGGGCCATTGTTGGTGTCTCGGAGAATTGCGAAGTAAGTGCGCAGGGATGGCGACTGTCTGTGTTTTTCTTTGGGATGTTGAACACATCATTCAGTGGTCTGTGGGTAATTCCGTCTAAGGGAGAACGCGCGGACAAACGCTGGGATTTGTAAGGAAACGTCGGAGAAAAGAGAACAACAGAAGTCATAAGAAAGAAGAGTTGAAACCCAGGGAAAGGTTCGCCCTCATTATCCCCGACCACAAATTCGTCAGCCTACAACATAGGCACACCCAAACTTATTTGCAGGTTGGTATGGGAAGCGCGGGCCAGAGTGAAGAAGAGCTTCCGAGGTTGCTTCGCGCCTCATTGACGGAGTGGAGAGACAGTCACAGGTACAGGGTGCTTGAAGCGGCCATAATGAATGGTAGCGCCGAAGTGATTGCTTGGATAATTGAGCGCGGCGGCTGGGGGCAGCCCGACCGTTTCATGCTGCGTCACATGCTCAACGAAAACATCAATGTTGCCGCCCGAGTTGGCGATCTCGCAACAATGCAAGATATCGTTCGCGTTTTACCCGACCTCATCATAACCCGAGCCCCCGAAGAAGCTGCGTGGCATGCTCAATTGCATATCTTGTCGTGGCCTCATCTTCAGCGCGAACGTGTATGCTGGAGCTGCGAAACGGGACGAGCTGCTCTCTACGGTGGTCACATGGGAGTGTTGATGTGGTTAGATGCCAGACAATTACTACCTGTGGATCAACACTTATTTATTCTTGCTCTCAGTGAAGGCCGTACCGATATTGTGCGTTGGATCTGGTTACTGGCCTTAATTAATCGCTGGCCAACGCGAATCATCGTTGAAATTATATCATTCGTTCCGCTTGACCTGGCCAACTGGATGTGGAATATGTCGCCGGATCATATTCCGTTACAACTAGATGTTGCCGCTTCCAAAGGTGATCTGGATTACATAATGTGGGCGCGCTTGCAAGGAGCGGTAGCCTTCACGAAAGCCCTGGACAGTGCTGCGGAATGCGGTAGTCTTAGTACCGTTCGTTGGCTACACATAAACCGATCAGATGGGTGCACAGGTGCTGCAATGAATGTTTCAGCGAGTGGAGGACATGTGCACATACTGACTTCGCCTCAGCACCACCGTAGCGAGGGTGTTCGAGACGTACGTTCATTTTGGCTGCCAGAGGTGGTCGCTTGAACGCGCTCAAGTGGCTCTTAACGTACTACCCCAACAAATACCATCCCGATACGCTAGCGCACGCCGCGGGGTCTGGGCATCTATGTATCGTTGAATGGCTACGTGACCGGGCTACGATTGTACAAGCAATGGATTGGGCGGCTTCCAGTGGCCATCTCGCCGTAGTGATTTACCTACACCTAAACCGGTTAGAAGGCTGCACGACTGTAGCTATGGACCACGCCGCGTCGAACGGGCATTTAAAGGTCGTTCAATGGCTCGACGAACATTGATTCGAGGGATGCAGCACGCTTGCCATGGATGGCGCTGCATCAGGTGGTCATTTGGCTATGCTTGGCTGGATCCATCGTAACCGACGTGAAGGAGCGACGACAGAAGCGATGGACGGTGCGGCTGATGCGGGATACGTCGATGTTGTTCATTGGCTGCACTATAACCGAGGCGAAGGATGTTCGTCGGCGGCGATGGATGGGGCGATCGCAAGCCGGAATATCGCACTTGTTGTGTGGCTTCAAGCCAATCGCAATGAAGGATGCATCTGCCGCGGCATGGACCACGCTGTTTATGCTGAGGACACCGAGATGATGATCTTTTTGCAACGCAATTGCCCCGAGGGCTGTACTAACGCAGGCTTCGTGTGGGCTTTTGCGGTGATCATTTGTATTTGGCGAGGTGGCTTGTTGAGTATTACCCCATGTGTGGAACATGGAGAATACTCTTGCCCTCGGCGCCCCACATGGCTGGACGGTGAGTGCAATTCAAACGGTTTTTGAAATCTTTAACGCAACCCGGCTGCGTAGATCTACCGTGATGCGACCACTCGACTTACTACGGTGCGACCCGCCCCCTTATTTTGGCATTAAGTCAGATAACAAAGCAATTCTTGCGTTTTTGGTGTAGTTTGTCACCGCACTATATCTTGCGTTGGTGGAAATATTGCTAGATCACCCTGGAGATCACCCTAGTCGTGGAGGCGGTGAAAAGCTCCACGAAACTTCTAGATCACTTCCCATCTCAGTGTTTTCCTGATCTTGTTTTAGATATCTTCGCACTTTTTCTTTGATACATTTTACTAGCTTGCACCACGCACATTTCATTTCTCGCGTTTGGGTTGCCGCACAATGCCCTCAACTAAACTGGAATTTGCTGCGCAAAAGAGAAAAACCTGCTGTGGATCCAGGGCGTAATGATCGTGAACGAGAGACGTAAACGGTGGAAGCAAGAAGTGGAGTCGAGCTTGCTGGGCCTAGCTCCAGTAGCAGAAACTCGAATAAAGGAGCTCTTAGCAGAGTGTGGAGAGCGATTGACGAGTGCGCACTCCTGTCACAAGTGCTGTTGTGTGTGCGACTGTTTGCATCCTGTAGATACGGTGAAGGAAAAGCGCCTTGGTCACTGAAAAGTACTATTTGCTGATATGCAGAGACGTCTAAAACCACCCTCCGATCTAAATCACGGTATTCAGCTCAGTACGATGTGTCGGACATTGACCTGCGTTTTGATGGGATGCTTCTGTCTAGGCGCGGAATTTTATGTGACGACTCGGGCGTGTTTATCCAGATCTGCTTGCTTGGACTCGCTCATGAAAAAATCTCTCAAAAAGCCCCCAAAATTTGTAATAGCCAATGGTTTGTACATTGGCGAATTACCGGATACTTATGACCAATTAACCATGACTGAAAACGTAATGGTGAATCTGGCGCAGTCCACGCAATTCATGTCGGTGGTGCAAGGAGGCAGGCATAGTGCAATCCGCTCTCACGCCTATTACTTCCGCGCCCAGCCTACTCCTCCCGCTGTAATGCTCCCGGTAGAAGTTGTGTCCGAGGGAACGATTGGTGTGACGATGGTTGGGTCAATTACCCTTTGCAAAAGGCAAGTACGCTGAAAAAGTACCAATTTCTTATACCTCGGTTGTTTGAGCAGTTAGAGTGGTATCGTGCGAATAACAAGTTGTACAAAAATATTGCTGTTGCTGAATGGTCCCTGATTGAAGTCGTCACGGGCCACACAACCGTCGTACTGGACTGTACTCGGCCGGAGGATAGCCATCCGTCGAACCCGTCCTTTAATTTGGGTGAATCCCGCGCGGACAGCGTCGACGTTCAAACGACAATCCCATTAATAGGGCTATTCAAGATGTTCGATGAATCCCACACGTCACAATGAACCGCGCCCTGCTCATGATGATGTGCAATATCAAGATGAGACTTCAGAACAGTCAGCCGTTGCTCTCGTGACTAACTTTGCCTTGGAGGACGACATTGAGTTGACCCGCCGCGTACTTGACAAAACCGATGTGATTGTCCAGCGTTCGTCGGACATCCTTTCTGATTTTGATGGCGAGTTTTGGGTCAACTGTTTCTGTGAACTGTTTCCGTTTTGCCAGGGTGGGCTAGATGAAAAAGAGCGGTGTGTATCTATTGGTCTAACAAAATTCATTCAATATTGTCTGCGACTATCAACTCGCCGTTTTGCTCGACACCCCTCGTTTGTATTGGTCGCTTTCGACGTTCTAGCACGTCATCGTGCAACCCAGGCAGTGTATTTGCGCGCGAATATTTTGCCAGCGACAATGCATAGGATTGGTAACGTGAATAAGGAGCAACTGCGAATGTATATAAAATACCTTAAGGATAGGCGAAATGATATTGCTGCAAACACTTCGGTTCCGAGTGCACCTGGAGTAGAGAAGTCAGTCCACGATCTTCTTTCCGCCGTGAGTACTGGGCTTCGCGCATTTTTGGCTCCAACCAGGAACGCGGTCAAGCAAGAACTCAGGTTATGTCGATGCAACTGGCCTTTGGCCAGCCTGCCATTTTTTTACTGTGACGCCTGATTGTAGCTCCTCCTATCGAATAGCCAATATTGCGGGAGAGATGCCAGATGGATTGCTGGGTCAGAGCCGGGATACTCTGGAAGAATGCCTAGTGTATACATAGGCAAAGCTCGGGTCGATTGCAACGACCAATACTTATGCGTGTGCTAAGATTTTGATTCCGTGATGAAGATGTTACTGGAAGTTGTACTTATCTGGGATACCAATCGGAATCGCTCAAAACCTGATATGGGAATTTGGAGTAACAGAGGCTTATTTTTCGTCTACTGAGGCTCAGGTATCGACTGGTAATTTACACGGCACATGTTGGTGTGGGTTCGCGGAATGGCCGAAACAGTCGATGAATATTAAACAGCGTGTCGTTCTGCCGATGTGAGACGCAAACTCGTAGAGTACGTCGAATCCATTGCGTCATCCTCATTTCCTGTTGATATCACAAACTGTCCAGATTGCAACAGCGCTAGCTTGGTTTCTGAGCCGTTTCGTCCGGCAGCCTTTCAACGGCCGCGCAAGTCCCATGGTACTACCATTGGTAGGCCGACCACGTCGAAATGTGAAGACTGCATGGCGTCGTTTGGGGCGGATGAACTTATTCGACGACGCCTAGACGCATATGGTTACTCGGGTGAGAGAATACGGATACTGTATCAACGGATAGTGTTCATAATCAGCTTGCATATCCAGCGCCACTACCGCTTCCGGACCAAACAAATCCGTGCTCTGACTTGATTATATCGCGATCACTGCTGGAATACCAAGAGCACCACTGGTATCACTGTCGGTCTTGTTTTAAACTTTCTAAGCGAACACCGAAGGGTAATGTGTGTCGAATGTTTTTCCCAAATGAGGCTCGATCCTGTACGTGGGCAACCGATGATAAAGTGGTGTTAAAGCGCAATATTGGAAGTGAGTACTTAAACACTTATATCCCCCTGGTGAATAGCGTGTTCAAGTGTAACCACGATGTTAAATTCCTTACCGCTGTCGAAGGTACGTTGCAATAATTATAATGCCTATTTCTAATTATATGTCGCGCATTGTTCTGACCGCGTATCATGTGCTGTTCCTTATCCAATTCCCAAGAGGTTTCCGCGCCGCTTGCTTCACTGTATCTCAAACGGGGCTCGCCATTTTACTGCTCTATGCAGTTTCAAAACATTCACTCACGATCTTGTGCTGGGTCTCTTTTCAAGAGCTCCACAATAGACGTTGTGCTTTCTCAAGACAGACAAGGTTCAAGGATCACGGCGCCCGGTTTGTATTTGGATTTTATCCATCGTCCAGTCGAAATTGAAGTGTGTAACCTGATGGACTTCGCTCGCTTATATCGGAGAGAAAAAAATCAGCGGGGCCTGCAGTTTATGGCTCTTGATCCACAGCATAAAACACACAGTATTCATTCGCGGGATGTGCCTGCCGTTCCCAACATGTTGGGAAAAGACTTCCTGAAATGCGGAGTCCAAACATCAGTGATCAACAAAAGTGTGCTTTCCAGCAGGCAATAGAGGTCTTTAGCAAAACCGGAATAACGCTCTTTCCGGTTCCATCATATGGCGGTTTGCACATGCAACCGGAATTTACAGCCGGATTGTACAGCCTCAACCGTAAATAACAGCTAATAGTTACGGTATGGACGTGACCATTTACACATCCTCTGCCCTCGCTAATGCTTAGCATACATCGACTAAAAGTTAAATCTCAAAGAAAGCATCAGTTGCAAATTTGAAGTAAGCAGAAGCAAGAGCTCATGGACTGCTGTTCGATTGGTCTCGACAGCCAGATTGTTTGATACTGCCGATCAATCTCTCGCGGTGTACCCCGGCACAATAAGAATGCTCAACTACTTCAGCGGTGGTAGAAGGCTCAAGATGAAGGCAACACGTTCGAGGCTGCAGTGACGTTTTCAATGTTATCAGTAATTCTGGATTTGGAACCCTCGATAAAGGCTCCGTTTAACTTTAATGCCCTGTCAAACGACGTGTGTGTAAAGCGTTTTCGCTTCAACGAAGAGGAGCTATCCACGCTAGTCACGTTAATGGACTTGGGCGAGATCGTTACTAGTGACCAGGGCCATGGCGATGGAGGGGTTGTGCATCGTGCTCTACAAGCTAGCTGTGCCAATGCGCTGGGTTGATCTCACCGATGTGTTTGGGCGAAGCTCTAGTGGTCTATCAAACATATTCCTGCATTTGTTGGATTTAATCGACTCTCGTTTTAGTGGCGTCTTGGAATTTACATGTTAGTGGAGACTTGCTGAGTGAAGAGCTGGATACCTTCGCCGATGCCATTTTTGCAGCTGGTGCACCTTACACCAATATATGGAGTTTCATCGATGGTACCGTGAGAGGTATATGCCGCCCTCAACCTCGCAAAGTCTGCGGCAAACGGAAGTATTTGACACAGCAACCCATGTATAATGGACACAAAAGGAAGCACAGCCTAAAGTTTCAGTCGCTCGTGACACCGGACGGCATGATTTCGCATTGTTTGGACCTTTTTCAGGTCGGAATCATGACATAAAGTGTACCAAGCGTCTCGCCTAGCAGATCGAATTCGCAGTGATGGACGCTTCAGGGATTACTGGAGTTTTGGTGATTGTGCCTACGGACGAGATAATGTGATGCTCAGTCCGTTTCAAGGTGTCCATGGCAACATGACACCTTCTCAATTGCTAGTTAACAGTTAAATGAGTAAGATGCGTGTGTCTGTGGGATGGTCCTACGCACAAGTCGTCAACTACTGGAAAACACTGGATGTAAAGTCCAATCTTCGCACAGGAACTCAACCGGTTGGCCAAATGTATCGAGTAGGTGTGCTTCTGACGAACTGTATAACCTGCACACAAGGAGGAAACACAGCAAGCGATTACTTCAATGTCAAGCCTCCTGATATTGGGGAATATCTGCGATCGATCTAATCAAAAGATTTATTTTGTCGGAGGCTTTCCCAATGACTTATCTTTCGCTAGACGAGTCATTCTGCTTTTAATGCGTTGCTAAAGAGTTTTGCACACTCTAACACCAATTCTCTGTTGCTGGACTGCACTCGTTCCTCGAACAAAAGTCGTTCTTGTGCCTGTTGCCTTTCGAAGGCAAGTCTCTGTTCAAACCGAAGCTGTGTCTGTGATAACGCGCGCTCTTGTAGTTCGTATTGAAGTTTTTGACGCTGTTCCTGTCGTGCAATCTCTCGTAAGAAAGCGTTTGAGCGTTTTGATGGCGTGACAGCTGCGTTGTGTGTACCTGTCGTGGCCAATGTACTCGTTGAGTTTGTACTCTTCCCGTCGCTGCTACTACTCTCATCACTGCACTCCTCCTCAACGTCCGGCGACCTGAGCGCACGTCAACGGGTGCTTTCGAGGACTATCTCGTCCGCGCAGCGTGCAAGATCTTCTTCCGTTCACTGCTTCTTTTTTTGAAGTTTGCTTTTGTGTCTTGCGCAGCCGTTCAAGGGAGATGTATTCTCGAACTAACCCAGAACGATCGTCGTAGTGACTCTGAACGTTTACAGCACTCAGAGACCCTTCAAAGCCACTTGCAAGAGCCGATGTCGCTTCTTTGGCATGAAAACCTGCCTTGAGTACATTTAGCCGATCTCTTATTTGCTTCACGTTAAGTGTGACCTTGATCGCACTTGAAACAGAAGATGCAACATTTCCACAGACTTTGAGCGTCGCGCCTCTCTTTGCGGCGAAGGGCTGCGATCGAATAAGCTCGCGCATTAGCTCTTGGTCTTGGTCGTACGAAAAGCGGAACACCATTCCGAGTTGATGCTTGTGCGGCAGGTAAAGATGAGGATAGTGCTTTCAAATGCGTAGGAAGCCGATCGTCCAATCTATCTTTGAATTCCATCGTCCTTATTTCTTACCTCGATAGCAACTGTTCGAACCGTTCCTGAAGATGACATGCTAAAGCCAGATACGGGTCTTGTTGCAAACGGTTTAGATTACGGTTCTCAAGTTCAACCGTATGAAGTTGCTAAAGACCTCTAATGCTTGTCCTATTTCATCCGTTTCGGGGTTGGAAGATTTACGACTTCAAATTATCGCACATTTGACGAATATTACAAAGATTGGTGGGAAAACTACGCTACAACTGGAGCACGTGTTTTTATAGCATTCCAATGACTATTACGTGTCCCGGAACTTGCACAGCAGCGCTCGAACGATGATATGGAAAGATATATGAGCTGTGTTGAAGACGCGCCTAATGACCGCTCCGATTGTGGCTCAAATAGCGAATCAGATTGAGCCTTCGAGCCCGAAGATGACCAATCCGTAGATAGCTATCAAATCTGGGATGATACAGCTCTTCTAGCAGCTCCAACCCTTTATAGTACAAGTTATACAACTGGAATAAGCCGGTCACTGTCTGCAGCGGGACTATCGGCCAGTTCTCAGCAGGAGTTCGATCATGGGGATTCAGTGTACACTGCAATAGAACTCGATACACTTGAGAGCGCAATTGCAGCAGCCGAAGATAATTTATCCGCCCAGGAAAAAGTGTCCGCCTCTCACAGTGCCATCCGGCGCGACGATTTATGTCCCACCCGAGTTCTCTTGTTGGCATGCGCGATTGCACGTGCTAACACTTGGATTGATCCAGACACGCTGCTTCCACCGCCTATCGACCCTATGGAATTTAACGCTTCCTTGTCAGACCTTTCCAGGCGTTTTTGCCTGAACACAAGGCATTTATTCGTGTCGGCTGGCCCTTTTTGCAACCCGTCTTATCCGAGGCACCGGATACTGTTGACCAGGTGATCGCATTTCTCGGAAGAGGGCCTGGCACCGGCAAAAGTCAGGTAATACGGTCCTTACAAGTGCTCGCTTCGTCTTGGGTATGTGAAGATGCAATACGAACCATTGCATACCAAGGTGTTGCTGCCGAGGCTGCAAACGGCCAAACCATTCACAAACTTTTCCAATGGGGAATCAGCAAAGGGGCCCACAGAAAACGGTACACGGCTCGGGACAAAGATCAATTCGCCCGATTTAAACTACTTATCATGGATGAGGTTTCTACGACGGATGCTAAACTTATCGGTATGAGGGATATTGCTTTTCGCGCCCTCAATAATGAGCCTAGCAAACGTTTTGGCGGGGTGCACATTTATTCGCCGGGGATTGGCTGCAGCAATTGCCCGTAGCAGGACACCCAGCATTCGTGGTACAGACGCCCCCTCCAACTCCACGTAGAGAATCAGCACAGACTGCGGATGACGCAACTACCGTCTATTTGCTCCGCCAACGTGGGATAGAAGCCTACCACGATGTAAACGAAGTGGTAATGCTGGAAGTGAATATGCGTCATCGCGGCGACCCCAGTTTGGCGGGATATTTTGGAGCGGTGGCGTGTTGGTAACTACAGGCAGGAAGACGTTGATCTGTTGAACTTTCGCTGTGCAAACAAAAACTGGCAAGACGCAGCATTGACGGATAAAAAGGCATTCTGTCCAATACTCGTGACCTCCAATGCGCTTCGCGTCGAATTCAATAATCTAGCAGCCGTGGAGTATCGCAAGCAAACCAAGTAAGCCCTCCATCATTTTCCTGCCGTTGTTACTCGGCGGCATTTTCACCTCTCACAGAACCAGCGTAACAGTTTGGCTCATATCAGAAGTGATAAAACCGGTGGACTACCTATGGTAATACTGATAGCCGTGGGCTTGCCGATGTAGTGCACTAAAAATATGTCGCGTGCGCTTCATTTGGCCAACGGCACACTTGGCACGGTATACGTAGTGGACACGTTCCATGACAATTTTGGGCCGACCTGAAAACAATGATAAACTGGTCCAATCGAAGTTAGAGGGACCTCAAAACAAAGAGGGAGACTAGCTCTCTACGGTGGTGTATTGCTTGATTTTTTTCCATTAACTTGTGCAGAGGTATCGAGGCTCAAAGAGCCCGCCTATTCGACCCTCCAAATCAGTCACGTTCCGTGACGCTATATATAACCTATACAAAAGCAAGGTTGTCACCAAGGAAGACGATGTTCTGGTCCAGCTCTTGAAGAGGGCATCGGTCGTGCTCTCCTTTTTTGGCACCTGGCAGGCTGGACATTCAGTCGACTTTAGGTCTCTCTTTCGCGCTTCAACCAGACGTCGTTGCCTCAGCACCGACGACTTGTCTTCTTGGCGCATCAACTTTAGCTCGTGGGCTACCAGCACGCGTTCCTTTTCCCTCAGCTGCTTCGACTGTTCTCGGTCTGATTTCTTCTGTTTCTGTGTCCTCTCTCTCTCCAATTTCTTCTGCTCTTGGGCACGCACCCGGTCAGCTTGTTGTTGTTCCTGCGCAAGTTTGTGCTCCGCTCGTTGCTGCTCTCTCACCCTCTTTTTCGCCGCGAGGTATTTCTGAACAACTTTCTCTTCTTGTTTTCGTACCCTATCAGCTTGCCTGTCTCGCTGTCGAGCAAACTTGGCCATCTTTTCCTCTTCTTTGGCCTTGATACAGGAGATAACAGCATCAGCAGTCATCAGTTTTCCTCCTTTGATTAATCCGTCTGGCTTGGCAAGCTTCGGCTTCTTACGCTCTTGAGTCTTCACCATATCCCAGTCGTTTAACGATAGAACTCGCACGGTGTCAGGATCTAGGCCGTCTCGCTTGAGCTGATTGCGTGTTCTTTCGGAGATAATTAGTGTTGGTTTGAGAATAATCATGGCCTTTTCTACCGGGCCGTCACCTATGATTCCACGCAGCATGGCTTCTTTACTCAGTGGAAAGAGCCCTGTCTTTTAAACCCACTAACCACATGTGTTCTCGTCCAACAGCGAGGTAGCGCAATGGATGCCAGCTCCACCATGTTGTACTTCGTAGCAGGATATCCATTGCGCACACGGAAAATATCGATTTCCTTATCGAGTTCACGCTTGAAATGCAGGAAAACGGTCGCGTCCAACGGCTGAAGAAAATGAGACGTGTGCGCTGGGAGAGTATGAATGAAAATCCCATCATTTTGGGCGTGCTCGAGGGTCCGGGCGGATATACGAGCGCTGCACCCATCCATTATTACCAGAACCGGCCGATCAGCCGGGATGTTGGCAGCAAACCACTCGAAGTATTGAATGAATAACTCCGTGGTGATGAAAGCCGACTTGCTTGCAGCAAATGTTGAGCCACCTAGTACTTTGTTTGTATACTCTTCACACAGGGTCGCTCCCGACAGGATAAAAAACGGAAGGACATGGCCACCATCGGCGTTCACACACACAAAGACTGACACATTTGTCCTGTCATCTGACTGCTGTGTATTTGCAGCTTTTCCTTTTGCCGCCAATACTGTTTTACCTCTGTGCGATCCCTGTCCGCACATACTAGATTCATCGAGATTCCAAGTGCGTGAAGACAGAAGCCTGGGAGCGAGCTTGAGAGTTTCATTGATCTCGTCGTAGAAAACGGAAATGTTTTCCGCAGTTGATGCTTCCGCGCGTTTTTCGTCTAACCGCTGTGGCTTTCGTTTGCTGAACACCTATCGGTGACGCTCTTGAAATCGGTTGACCCAGCGCAACGACGGAAAGTTGGCAGGAATGCTCCGTTCGTAAGGGCTTGACTCCACAATCTTGCGAACGAAAGCCGCCAGCTCCTGGCTAATCATACACTGGACCCGGTTTGTTCTCTTGAGGATGGACTCCACAATTTCAGCTTCTTCGCCTGCTGTTAGAACTGGATCGATGTGCTCCGTTTCGCGCTTCCAGTTGAACTGTCCCCGCAACGCGTCGTTGAATCCACATCCTGCCAATATCGTAAGCGCTTTCTGCTTCACGACCTGACTTTACTGCAGCTACAGCTGCCTCTAGACGTTTAGATTCACTTATCGTTTTGCTCTGCTCCACTTCACAGTCATCTTTGTCGCTCGCGTCTTCCAGGTCCGGAACAGCACGCATTGCTGCCCTAGCACTTCGTCCATGATTGGCGTCTTCTCTAAATGCTGTAAGATCGATCCGAAGCTCTCTTTTGATTGGATAAAATTGAACTAATGAGCAGCTGTTATTCGCTAAAAATAGTGCTGTCACGGAAAGCGACGCTGTCACGTGTTGTCCGCTACGTATAGTCCGGTTTCGAACAGCCATCGGTGACACCGTCCGCGTCCATGACTGCGGTCAATACGAATCTCATTTCCACACTAAGCCGGCCGAGATTATTTTTCTTCAACTTTACGAACGGACCCTCTCCCAAGCAATATCGCGCTCGGTGTTCCTGTTGGCGTAACCCCGTCCGATTTCGAAAAGAAAGCGGGGTGAAAATATCTATTCGCGATCGCTCCTTCTCCGTCACTGTGAGTCAGGTACCCCTAATTCCTGCTTTTGCCTTGACGACCAAGAAATGCCAAGGCCTCACCGTGGAAAAGGTTGTCATCGACCCGTTGCAACATTTTACCTGCCGTCAGCCGCAGCGCTCTTCGTTCTACGTCGCTGTTGCCAGAGTGCCAGGACATGTTTCTCCTGGAGCCGCTAACACTTGATTTTTGGCTCACTTTAAACCTTCCGAAGCAGCTCTTGCCGAACCCAGCGCATTCACCGAGTGGAGGTAGAGTGTGATCGTCGTCACCAACACCTCGTCATTTAGTATTGCATGAGTCAACTAATTTTGCAAAACATGGCACTCCAATGTCTACTTGCACTCACTCATCGATAGGTAAACGTATACTTCAAGTAGTATCAAACATGATTTTAATTAAGAAAGTAATGAAAGCCTCTTTCTCCTTGCCTGGCTGCAAGCTACAGTGCCCAATCCGACTTGCCTCGTTCTTCCGACGGGCGATTTCGAATCGATTAATGGTTGTAAGGTAGATGCACCGGTAGCATGTACCTGGACTTGACATTGCCTCGCATCCAAGGTCGCTTGATATTATCCGAGACGCGATCTTAATATCCTGCATGATTCTGCCTGCTACCTATCCAGACAGGACGCTGGACACGGGCACGACTTTGTCAGGCAATGTGTGGTCTCTGTCATGTGACAGTGTCCACCGTTTGAGCGTGCACAGTAGACAACCACTATTATAACCATGGACCACTCTCGGTTGTGAATGACTGGGTATCCCTCATCACACCTTTGTAGACAGGGAAGTATACGTCTTTGACACTGCTGCCAAGTTTCACGGTGCAGGGGGCGACAAATATGACGGTTGAATATTACTTCTCACTTTTATTTTTACTGGGAGAGTATCGTCTTTTGCAAAAAGCAATTTCGTAAATTGTATGCTCGTGTAACGCACGACTTTGTTTTAGGTAATTTCACCTCACCATTCAAAATGCCTACAACCCCATTGCATTCCCCAACATGTCCGGCAAGCGCCAACCAATTAATTGATCGAGACAATACATTACATGCATCAATGGCCGATTACGCCTAAGTACACGCCACGCACTGAACGCACAAACATTCCAGTAGCGTGTATTATAGTCGTTTCCATACGCAAACGTAATCTCGTCCCCGTGCTTAATGTCCTGAATAGCAACTATGCCAACCCTGTAAACACCGGAAACCGTTCACTCCTCGGCCTGGCAGTTTGGAGCGCAACTGTGGTTAAAAACCCGAGATTGGTTACGATAACGTGCGCGTCGATAAATTTGTTGGTTCCGTACGCCATGATATATTCGCTCCGCCTTTTACTTTCCCGCTTCCTCTTCTCATTGGCAGAAATAATCTCCCCCACGTATTCTCTCACGATGGCTCCCTTTTTTATACCCTCTAGTGTGAAAGCACCGTACCCCTTCCTTGTGTATCCTCGACTCAGATTTTGGCGCGCTGTCGACGATGCCCAAGGCCGACTACAACACCTTCTCAACTTCAAAATGGCAAAAAAGAAAATTCAATACGTCATAAGGTAAAATCAAAATGACGTGAATAGTGACTGACGCACGTTTTTATATTTTGCATACGCGCCCTTCTGGCTCGTCCGCCTCCTCAATTGCTCCATCATGGGACTTAATGGTGTGGAACGAGTCTATGTGGCAAGATACGTGGTTATAGCTTCGAAGAAGAGAAACCGGCCGCCTTCATCAAGCGTTCCTTAATAAACAGCTCTGGCGCGAGCACAAAGCGTATTTAAAATATCTGCAGTATATAATTCCCTTTCAAACCCGTTGCTTCTTTAATATCATATTTGTCAACCCTGTGTCTTTTTGATTTTACGTTATGACGTATTGTATTTTCTTTTGCCATTTTGAGGTTGAAAAGGTGTATTAATACAGCCCTCCACGTAGAACGGCAGCATTCGATTCGTCGTTGACAATTTATGCATGCTTTTCCGCAAATATTCGTACACTGACACCTGGAGATTCTCCATTCGCTGCCCTCTACAGCGCCAATGTTATGATCAATCCGAGTAAACCCTCGTGTATCTTTGTCTGTCGGCGCCTCGCTTGCATCCTCGCGTGTAATGTAGCCATCAAGTGTTGTTTGCTTAAACCTTGCGCGTTTCACTTGGCACCTTGCGCCTGTTAATTTGCGCTCCATCGGGAAAGCGAAAATGTTTCCGCGTCAAGACATGTCGTCGAAGTCCTTCCATTAACAGGGCGATAAAAGCGCTCGAGAAGGAAAATCCAGGAAACCACTGTCACTTATAACACTCGATCGGACCCCATTCATCATTATTGCAAGTGACGCGCAAGTCGATCAAGCCAATTATCTGACCATGCAGGACCACCAATTACTGGAGGAGGCTGTGCCGGTACCTGCGGCGGGTGGTGGCCTCCGTACGACTACTTCGTTAAAGTAATACTACCTCCGTCCCGAATCATAATGTGCATTTTAATATTATGTGAGGCACGCCATGTTTTTAAAGGAAAATTATTGGGTAAAATTGGATCAAATCTAACTATGTACGCCATTTGATCGGTCAATATGTGGTCGTAGGTTTATCCATACCAGTAATCAGTGTCTAATTGCAGGATTGTTTTCTAATCTGTGCAGATTGATTGGGCGTTAAACTATCTTAACGCATGCTAACCCAACAGCTGTGGACACAACGATTGGGTAGGTTGAATCCGCAACTGGATCTGATAAATATTGAGAGCGCCGCGAAATTTTTAGTCGCCCGACTTGATAGGTGTGTTTGCAAAAGTGTATGTAGTGATCCAACAATGCAACCAGTGTAAATGTAAAAAAATAGAGCAGCCGCACAAGACAGCTATCGCCTCAAAGAAGTCCTACGCGATATATCAATCGTTCTGTGAGTAAATGTATAAATATCATTACCTGAATGCACATTATGTTTCGGGCCGGAGGTAGTACCAGATCCCAAGTACACACAAACGCCTGAATTTCAGAGCTTCTTCGTGCAACGCGCGACTTTGTCTATTATACAAGTATATTACTATTTTTCTTTATGACGGGGTGGAGCCAATAACGAAGAAGGTCGTGTGCATGCTCGCCTAGTCGCGGTTACGAAGCACAAGCAGTAGATGCGATAATGTTGTCCAACAGGTCATGTGCACTCTAAATAATTGTACGTGCACTACTGTAACTTCCAAGGACCACTTAAAGTCTACAGGGTGTAATTGTAAACAAGCACTGGCAATTTAGCACTGGTAACTTGTCAGTGGCAATCACTCCGCATAAATACCCGTTTTTGGATGGTCAACCCCACAAATCGTACGAAGTACTAGGATAACCTCCAGAACTTCTTCAAGCGCAGCGCGACTTTGTGATTTTTATGACACTAAAAAACTGAAGGACAATAAAACTTCCGGCAGCATGGCTATCCGAGCCCTCGCATAGTCCTACCGGTAGTTTTGAAAAAGAAGGTACAGTGCTACCCTCACAGCAATCAGTCAATATTTTGCACGGTATTTTGTGAAAGGAATTACCCAAAGAATACTTCATCCATTCCAGCTATGGGGGTTTAGTTGAGACCGCGGTAAACACCGTGCTACTAATCAATCTAGGTACAACTTGCGATTGAAGACAAGCGCTTCCTCTTCACTTTGACACCACACTTGGCTTCTAGGATTGAGATCCGCGGAAGTTATTGTCACTCAAAAACGTCTCCTTTGGAAGTTGAAAATTGATTTTCTTTTTCCATATCGCGCGTTGCACGAAGAAGCACTGACATTCAGGCGAAGACAAAGACGATAAGAAGCGAGTTGCTTCTCGAAGGCTGTGGAAGAAGGCAAATAAAGGAAGAAAAACGATTTTACTCCTAAAAATATCAAGATCTTCGCTTGTCTACACATATCCAATTCCTAAGCTTGTCGTAGGCATAACTGGCAGCAGTTGTTCAGCATTAAGAAATATGCCAGTGCCAGACATGTAACAGGGACCACTTTCCGTTTGTGTGTCCCATAGTCTCTTGCAACACCATCACATCATATCTCCCAGGATCATCAGTCTTTTTGAAAGCTCTCAGCCATTCCTCTTGGTGGGCCGCGTTTCCTCCAAACCCGTTCATATTTTGAGATACGCAGCTAAATGTCCGTTCCTGCCGGTGAAGTGTGGCCGCCGCCGGCCGCGCTTCTTGTTCAAGTACGCGTTCCTCACTTTTGCGTGTGGCCAGGTCTCTAGCTTTCTCCTTCGGAATGCCTTGCGCAGCTATTTCTCCCGATTCTCCGCGCTGACCACCGCAAAGAAATCACCAAGCGTCCGTTGGCGCGGTGCATGCCGCCTGCCCATCGCACTGGTGGGCGACCTCGCCGAGTGGTTTTGTGCAGACGTCCTATCACGTCTGCTGGCCCCTCCAGTGTCACGTGTAGGAGAGGTCACGCTAAGCGACTGGCGGCCCTTAGCATCGTTTCGGGGCGGGATGCTCAGCTTCCATTAAAGTAAGCCGGTCTGCCCATGGGATTCCACTCGGGATTTCTATTGCCCCTCCCCAGTTGGCCCTGCCCGCCACCACCTCGCAGAGCTGGCTGACTGCCGGGTGCTCGTGGTATAGCGATGACCATTTCTCTCTCGGTGCTCTGCCCAGGGGCGTGGTGCGCCAAGACCATACCGCGTATGGCAACGTGTGCAGGATGTGTCAACAATCCGCCCTCACCTCTGTTGGCCGTGCCCGTGATTCCGCTGCTGGTGCAGTCGTTCCCAGCGCGTCCCGTCCGCTGCAATGGTTCTGTCGCGCAGACTGCCCTTGTCCGTCGTGCAAGCTGCCATCCAAGGGCGGCAGTATTCCACCACCGTGCTGGTAGTCCTTGGGTCGCCTATCACTGCGCGGAGATAGTCGACTTGCGTATCGTACACCTCAGCCGCACCCCATCGCGTGAGTAATTCGTCAGGTATCATTTTAGCCGCCAACTCCGGATATGGAAGGAACTGAAACATACTGCGGAGAGCGGGCCTGTCATTAAGCAACCACGGGAGCATTGTCGCCAAATCATTGCCGTCTGGTAGTCCCACAGGTAGGTTTTTCTGGCAATGAGCCCTCTTCCGCCAGGCCACGATCGCGTTGCAGTTTTCCTTGAGTAACTGCCGTAGTTTATTCCGATCCGCCATTAACTCTGGTTCCAGTCCGATCGAGTTGAGAATGCGGCCCAGAGCCTCTCTCGTCACCCGCCCATGCGATGTGATCGGGCACCTGATCCCACCATCCTTCTCTACACTTTCCGAGCTTGCGTTTAGAGGTTGCCGAATCCTGGTACCCGTCAACTCCGCCGCGTCTTGTAGACGGCGCTCCTCTGCCTTCAGCCCAGCCGCCATCTTGGCGAAATCGTAGTAACAACTATCCAGTTTCTGGATGCCGAGTCGCACATGGGCCAAATCGAGCCGGGCTCTGCGCTCCATCCCTCCCACGATGACTGCGTAAACGTCGTCACTGTCTTGGGAAACATCCACAGCCGAGATAAAGGCTTCGCTTTGATCTATAAGTACAAGCACCTCGTGAAACCACGAGTGCTGATCACAATGGGCCATAGCAAACTTCCTGCCTCCTTCTGCTTGCTACCTTGCAATGCGGTCTCCGTAATTTACGCCGTAGAAGTGTGATTCGTGTTTCTTCAGCACCATAATCGCAGGAATGACATGTAGACGCGCATACTGGTTCATGAGCACCTTCGCGTCTGCGTCTCCAAGTGGCCGCCCACAGCCCGTCTCGTGCACATCCCCGTTGGGCAGGACGTAGTCCTTGTAGTAGTAATACTGTACGTGAGCGTCATTCTTGCAGTCCACAACCAGTACGAAAAGCGGCTCTCTAAGATATTGTGCCATCGCCCTGAGCACCTCCGCGCCCGCCTAAAAGTCTGCAGGGATTTGGGTGTTTACAAAGCGAGCTCTTTCTTGCGCATAGTGGTTAAAAAGTGCTGCAGTCGCGATTGCCATGTCCATGGGAGCCGGCTGCCTCGGGTACAAGCGTCTTAATTCCGCCCTTGGGTCCACCACCCCACACGCAGTATCGTTGGCAAGGTTATCATCATCAGCGTGTACACGCTGCGGAGATTTCTGAGTACTACTGCTATTAATTCATGTAGTAGTAGCTACAGTAACTGGAGTGCTGCTCGCTTCGGTGGCGTCTAACACCGTCGTGTCTTCCAACCACTCTACAACTCGAACCAGTAGGGTACTGGAAGGAATCGCTACCTTTCACCAAAGGTTATTAGGAATGGTTATTTTTAATAGTGTCCCATTCGACTGAATAAGTGACACAATACACCTACGTTACAAATTATTGGCACCGATGAGCTCCCATTATATCATTAAACTCAGTGTTGTATTGTACATGCATGGTTCTGCCATGACTGTAACGGATCAAGCGGTTCAAGATGTGATCGAGATGTCAACAAAATCATGGAAATACCAGTCCGTTGCTGATGCGAGGATATGTGTGTCGCCGGAGATGAGTCTTTGGAAGCTGAAATGGAGATGTATTGGCCGCTTAGAGTTTCTTGCATGGGAAATGTGTTCATCGAGATATATTACATGACGATAGGGGAAGTGCCAACTCTGCCGTTGTGAGGACCAGGAACTCAGGATCGATGGGTTGTGCAAAATAGTGAAAATGTAGATCAAGCATCTCGCTGATGGCATCGCTTACTGCCAAATAAACAGAATGAACATTTGCATTCTTCGGGCACGATGCGTGCAAAGTCATTTTACATTGTCATCGTGTGCCCCACCCGAAAATTGACACAGGGCATCTTTCAAGAGCACTTTGAGTTATTGCACTGGATCCACGACGTACAGGCGCAGACACCGTCTGTTCCTACTACGGCTTTGAGCGGTGTCCCACGACGGCATCACTGACGGATCTCATGGATACACTTTCGCTGGAGGATGGGTATGGAGGAACGCCGTTACAGCGGGTCAGACATGCCATCTCGGACTGCATTCGAAGCAGGACGAAGTCCAGGCAGCAGCGGCTTTTTCAAGCAAGGACTCACAGCACCGGCAAAACCTCGAAACATTTCTTTCGTAAGGTGAGCAACAAGTATGCAGATAATGTGGTCCATTGCTTAGACGGCCCAGATGGCCAACCCGATCGTGGCGTACATGATAAAGCAGACACTTTGCGGACGCCTGGGCGTCTTTTTTCAGCAAGACGCGTCGACGGAGGAGGACCGGCGCAGAGTACTGCAATGGCTAGGCCCCAAGGGGCAGCACAGTGCCCAACTTGCAGACCTGATGGCGCCCTTTACAGAGGCGGAAGTGACAGCAACGATTGGAACGTCCCATGCGGGGAATGCTTGCGGGCCAGACCGACTTGGAAATGACTGGTACGAGGATTTTGCGGAGCTGCTTATCCCCATCCTGACCATACTGTTCAATGGGTGGAATGAGGCAGGCCATTTCCCCTTCCTTTCTGGAAGCCGACATCTTCTGCTTGAAGAAACGTGGCGGTTCGAAGGACGCTCTCAATTTTCGCCCTCTTGCACTTTTGGATACCGACTATAAAATCCTGACGAGAGTCCTGGCTACTCGGACAAGTACGAGGCTACCATTTGTGATCCACCCGAACCAGAATGGATTTGTGCCTTATCGAACGATTCACGGCACTTTGGATCTATTTCACGCAGCTCAAGCGGTGGCGAGGACGAATGCTGAGTTTGCAAAGGCGTTGGCGCTCTTACTAGACTTTTGCAAAGCTTACGACTCGGTGGACAGAGACTTCTTGTACGCCGTACTGCTATGGCTGGGGTTGCCAGAAAATACGTGGCTGTCATGTGGGGTTTACATGACGGGACAAAAGTCCGCACGGGTACAGGTCAAGATGGATTCAGGTCGCGAGCGGGATAAGACAGGGCTGCCCGCTTGCCCCATTGCTATTCATACTGGTCCTAGAGGCGCTGTAGACGAGTCAATCAAGCGCGTAATCTGTCTGGCATAGTGCTTCGCAGTACAGTGGGAACACTACGTCTTAAGGTCGCCGGGTACGCCGACGACACGGCGTGCTATGCTCGCTCTACGGGTGAAGTGTCGATCATCATGGGAATCACGAGAGTTTGTGCGTTGGCGTCAGGGTTGAGATTGAACGAGGGCAAGACCATGCTTATAGCGCTCAACCCAGAGCTGGCAGCGCAGAGACTTTCATTACCTGCCCCAATTCAATTGCAACCTGCTCAGGAGTTGGGCAGATATCTTGGACTTCAAGTTGGTAGTAATCCTGATGTGAACTACACGTGGCAATTGGCGCGATCGCAACTAGTGGCGAGACTGGCATTGGCTGCCCAAAAACTAATACGGCTGATCAACGAAGTCTACTTGCAGCTTCTATCATTCTGCCGAAGCTCCAGTACATTGGGAGCCACCAGTGGCCAACTACTGCCGTTGTCAAGGATTCTCAGCGGATGATCAAGAATTACATTTGGCATGCTCGGTTCACGACTGAGAAGCTGGACGGCAGGGCGTGGCTGTCGGAACAGGTCGCATTTTTGCCTCGAGCACAAGGTGGCATTGCAGTACCGGATCTGCGAGTCGAGCAGCTGGCGCTGACTGCAGTGACGGTCAACCAGTGGGCAGTGGATTCCACGCCAGAGCGGTTAATTGTTGGAGACGTCTTGGCTGCCCCTATGGAAGCTGAAGTTGCTCCACCACTGTATGTCACTCCACGTCAGACCCCGCCTCCAGACAGAGGTTCACGTCTCCGGTCTTCGATTTGGGCGGCAGGATTGGACGTGTGCAAGACGCATGGTGGCGAGACCATGCTACCGAGCAAATCGGCTATGGTGTCGGCACTGCATTGTCTATCTTACTTCACTGGTCCGGTGGAATTGATCTGGGTGGGACGGAGACTTTTGTGGGTACGGCTACACTTAGAGGCACGCTGTGTAATCGGTACATGCAAGAGGAGGCGAGTGCACACGGAATCTTCTGTTCGGAATGGTTACCATACGCGGTATTGTCACAACTACGACTGTCCTCGGAACACGGGGCTCTGGTCAAGATCAACTCAAGATTTAGATTGATAAATTCAATTGGTGCAAAACTCAAGGACATCATCCACTGGCGGTGGACGCTGATGGGCAACATGGTGGTGACGGCACTTGGGGTGCACATCTCCAAAGGAACACGAAGCCAGATTGGCTACCTTATGAAGCTGATGGTACTCAATTACCCTCAACTTCTACACCCAGGCGATCACCACGGCACGGTGCGATACGGACTCAAGGAGGAGAGGCAGCTCATCACTACAAGGCGACTCACTCCAGAACTACAATTACTCCAGATGGAGACTGGAGGTAACCAGCTGATCGGAGGCTCGGTGGTCCCCACGCATAAGGAGCAGGTGCGAGGTATGCAAACGGCCGTGTGCACGACGGGGACAGTGCAGTGGGTGCACCCACATCCACGTATAGCTCGGTATGTGTGCTTATGGGTTGGACATCGGAGGTGGAACGCTACCAAGAAGAGTTACAAAAAGCGCTGGCGAAGAAGGCCTATCAGACAGGCCTCGACACTAGAGATGTCAATACGAACAAATGGCACGACTTGAGCACGGAGGCAGCAAAGGGACTCGATCGGGTCGGATGTAGTGCTGGTTGGGAACACCACTCGTTCAGAACGTTCGCGTTGTTCCTCCTGTACGTCTTGTTCTGAGTTTGTTCTCGTTGTTCATATTCAATTAAGTACGTTGTTCGTCTTCCATTAGGTACGAAATTGAGGTCAGCTCCGATGCGGAATCAAAAGGAAACTTGGCGAGCTGAGCGTGAGCATGCTCATGCCGCGCTTCACGCCGACTTCTGCCCTTCGTACACCGGGACTACGGCCTGGGTTACCAGACAGAGCTCTTCCGAGATGTCCGCCTCCTCAATCTTCACAAAGACGTAGGTCCTTGAATTTCTTCGGCAGATCGCCGGGAGTGCGATATACTCCATATCCACAGCAGCGGGGTCTTGCGGATCGTCGAGGGTGGGAGGGATGTGAAGAAAAATTCCCCTCGGGAGATATGGCCAAGAAGACACAACAGAGACGCCAACAAAACAGTCCACCATCAGAAGTCTTTCACGACTACAGCATTTTTCAAGACAACACGCTTCAAGGCACCAGCTTTGACCAGGACAGTAATCAAGAAACAAGTGCTCAGCATGGAGATGTACAAGGGGACAGTGCTCCATCAGTGGTTGGACGGCCCGGAATGAAACCTGGTCCGATTTGGCAACACTACAAGAAACGGGACAATAAACTCACGGACAAGTAGAGTGCCGGGGCTGTCATCTCATTATTGGCAGCGGATTTCCCAAGCGGAATATGATACAGTAAGCAATCGCTCTTTCTCCTGCAGTGATTCCGTGTTAATGCTCACTCGTCGATCGTCTGGTGTCGACGTCTAGTCACCGCCAGTCCTGTCCTTGACCAAGAACGGTGTCCGGTGGCTGCAACTACCGACGCCCTAGATATGCATCTAATCTAGCCTACACACGTATGACGCACGGCAGTTACGATCCTTGGTTTCCACGATGCAGTGGACGTAGCCCCGAGATCTCTGCCAAATCGCTCAGTGCAGGAGCCGGGACTTGATACCGGGGCTAAGTAATGCATGGACTTGATACCGGGAGTATGCTATACCTCTCTTAGGCTTCCCTACACTGATTCTGGGGACTTGATACCAACGCCTCCACGGGACTGCTGATACCCGTATCTCTGCACACTCAGGGGCGTCCACCAAACGCTCCACGCACTTGCACTGACACTTCCTCGCTGCTGACTAGCAGCCGTAGTTGTATTAGTTGTCTTAGCCGTACGAGTCAATACCGACGCGCTGCTGCGCTCTTGGGCACTTGTCAATTTAAACGCCAATCTAAAAGTGAGAGATATTCTCATCATGCACTTGTGCAGCGACCCTCTGCAGCGCCTCCTTCATTCAGCAACTGCGAGAAGATCGCAGCCTGCAACAACCTTGGATCTGCTTGCTTGCTGGGTACAGGTTGCTCCATAGGGGTGCGAAGAATCTCGCGGCCCCTGGTGTACGCCCATTCGTGCGGATGTGCTGCACACCGTCCTGCTTGCCGTCCACTGTCTTCGCTCGCCATCCTTCGCTGTCCTTGCCTCGCTGTCCTCGCTGCTGTATTTCGCTCCGTTGTCTCCACTGCTGTCCTTCGCTCCGTGGTCCTCGCTGCTGTCCTTCGCTCCGCTGTTCATCACTGCTGTCCTTCGCTCTGCTCACATACGGTGGTGTGGTTCATCGACTGGTAGGAGGAGGGCACGCCAAGAATATTCATCTTCTTACTATACCTCATGCCCTCAACAGCTCGGGAATCTCACTCGTGGACAAACGTTTCCTACGGAGGCACTATGATATTCCTGCTGGAGTAACCACTACTGCGCCTCAACCGCAGTCAACTGGTAATGATGTTGTACCCTCATTGCGCGCACAAGCTTCCACAGGAGCCAAAATTCCACCCTACCCCTGAGCCAGGACGAATTTGAGTTGATGCTGGCGCGAGTGTGGGTCATTTGTGCGTTGCCTTTCGTCCTGATTGAAGCACCAATTGTGCGCCTGTTGTTCTTCCGGTTGTCTCCCCATTTAAAACTGACGTCAAGGGCCAAGCTTTCCGGCCCTCTGTTGGTTCTAGTACGTGACGAAATCCAAGCCAAGGACATCGCGACTATCAGAAAAACAGGCGTAGTGACACTCGTGACTGACGCTTATACTGACGTCAATAAGTCGAGCATCATCAATTTCATGGTTACTGGTCCAGGAATGAAATCATTCTTCTGGTCGTCGCTGCATACGGGAACTGCGCAGCACTCAGCGGTATATTAAGCTAAATAACTGGAACGGATGATTAATGAAATTCAGACGAAGACGGAAGCAATGGTGACAGCAGTATTGACCGATAATGCCAGTAATATGTCTGGGACATGGGCTATATTTGAGGACAAGCTCTCTGTGATCGGTGGTGGTTGTGCTGCTCACGTTCTCAACCTCGTGATGGAGGAGATATCCCCTTCGTCACTGACGTGAAGGACATAGCGTACAAAATCGCCCGAATGGTTCGCGATCATCATGGGCTTCTGGAGCAGTTCAGAACTTTGCAAGAGACCATGATTCCGAATGGAGGGGCGTCAATAAGAAGTCGCCGTGCTTTAGCAATTCCTGTACCCCCCCGATGGTATTCCCTGCACTCCTGCATTAAGAGCGTGCTGACAAACCACAACGTGCTGGACGACCTCTTCCGTGCCCTACGTCACAACATCCTGCGGGGTCGTTACGACACAGTTGAGGTGGAAGTTCACATTGGGTCCGACGAATTCTGGAAAAGCTCAAATACGTAGTGGCCCTGGTTGAACCAATAATCGAGGCATTGGGGGTGCTAGAATCTGACGAAGCAGAACCTTCTCGAGTTTATGAGCAATTCAGACGGCTACTTGAAGGATATTCTACTGCACCACTTAGCCCGCTGGCTGACGGACAATTTCATCAAAGCTTTGGTAAGCCCACCTCTGAATCCGCTGAAGGGCTGCGCAATCGTGGTAGAAGGCAACACCAGCATGATGAAGTTTCGTCCGCCACGAGGTATCGTGTTCGTGCGAAGTTCAGAGCTGTGATCAAAAAGTGATGGGATTACTGTCACACGAATGGAATGGGGATAGCCTTCCTCTTGGATCCAAACACTGACTCTTCTCAATTTGTTGGTACGGATGCGTCAAAGTCCATTAAAGAATTGTGATTACGCCGGAAAAACAAGATGCTGGAGCGACTGAACGTTACGCGTGTCGAGTTCAACAAACACCTCTACGATTTTGCTACGGAAAAGAAGCGCTGGAGCGATGAAGAAAAAGAGGAGTGCGCAGGGGCTAGACCGCGAAGCTGGTGGAAAGTCAATACGAACAAGAACGATATGTATCGAGTGGTCTCGCATCTTGCGGATATTGTATTCTCTATTCCGACATCGTCGGCAGCAAGCGAGAGGGCGTGAAGTATCATGGACTTCATTCATTCGAAGAAAAGATACTGTCTTAAAGCGGTTAAGGTCGACATGCTCACTTCCAGTTATATCAACGGTGGTATTCTCTATGACGACAAAATCGACCTCGCGCGAGTGCAGATGTATCCCGAGTCAGACGTGGTGGATATTGAAGTTATCCAGCCCCAAGCCGTGCTGCAGCTTTGATAGCAGTCTCGTTCAACCTCGTAGCTAGCGAGGGCACTCATGAGATTTTGAATTAAAGGTATGCAATGATTATTTGTGTTGTCTATGATTTCACTGAGCGGGCAAAATAACAGGAACAGTTTCAGAAAGTGTTCGCATCCTGCACTAGTCGCATGGTCTCAAACACGGCGCATAGTGGGCCTTAATCCTTGGGGTGAACAACTCCTACTGAGGATTAAACACCATGCTCTATCGGGCTATAATCCTGTGTCGGCCGGTCTCGATTGCCCGCATTCAGCTTGTATCAGGAGGGGCCCAGTGGATTTGGACCATATTTTCTGGGAGTGCCCAGCGGCGCATACTCTTCGCGAGGTCCTGATTACAAGAAGGAGATCAGCAGGGCTACAGTTGGCAAATGTGGAGGAAGCGGTTTTCGCGCTTACACTCTCAGAATTACCAAGAGGCGTAACCTCTGCCACGGGACAGATTCTGGCGGACGCCACAAATGAGGACATCGAAGTCATCGGGGACTCGATAGAGCGCATCACAGGCAGATGCTGGCGGATTGGAGCGGCACATTACCTGCTGGAGGTGTGGAGATGGCGAGTGGCACATTTCCAACAACTCAGCGATACGTTGGAAGCACATCACGTTGCGGGCCTAGCTACACGCATCAGGCAGGGTCATGCAGAGGTCGTTCAGGACTTACCATGACAGATAGACCCAACGCTGAGGAAGAAACTGGGACAAACAATTTGGGGGACCCTGGGAGCCCATTGGTCAGAGGCTGCAACGCTTACGCCCACCACGGACACCTGGCTTCTCGTTTACTTCGCTGGAGGAGCGCAAGGAACGGAGGGGATTGGAAGCAGCGGCGCTATGGTGGTACAAGTTTCAAAAGCCACACTGCGATGCAGGGTCCTGTACCTGAACGGTACCAGGCACTCAGGCATCAGCATGCTTCCCAGCATGCGACGCATCTGGGGCTTATCAGAGGACTCAGGACTTGCAAACGACATGGCTGGAACCATGTTTACGTGATCGGCGATAGCGTGCTAGCTATCCGACAATACTCCACCAGGACTCCTCCCAAGGCTAAGCGGCTGAAGGCGAACTTCTGGAAGGCAAGGCGGCTGGCGGACGCGGTTGGGGTGCTAGGATGGACGGCGATGTCCAGAGAACAGACCAGGACGGTCCACGAAGTGGCGCAGATAGCTCACACTACTCACACTACGGTGGACTGGGAACTGCAGGCGGACCGGCTGGCTGGGGCAAAATGGGCGGCGGTCATTGGCAAAGCAGCTGAGGACGTGGAACAATGGCTATCGTTAGCCACAACAAGGGGGCCCTCAGGACTCGAAGTGGAGACAGTGTAACACAATGGGGAGGCGGGCGCTCCTGACGCGAGGCGTTGAATGCGACCGCAAGGCTGGAGAGGACACTACTGGCTTTCATCGGGACGGGCATTAGGTGTCATTAGCATAGCTTAACAGACATTAATGTACCTCACTTGAAAATCAAAAACTACTCAGAAATCTCATTCAGAATGAATGTTGACATATAAGGTGTGGCCTCTATTCGATGAAATTCGCTCTTCAGTGAGGTACATTCGTATCATTATTGTTTGCTAACGACGTCCTTTGTCTGTTCTAGCTGACGTTTCCACCACAGCCCAAGCTTTGCTTCCGGATACCGAGCCGGCGGCCTCATTGGCACGCGGTCACAATAGCCTCACTTTAGGAGAAGGTATGGCATAAGAGTAACCACACCAAAAACGGCCACGCCAATAATAAGCAAAGCAAGAACATCGTGTGCAGTAGGCCCTCATTTCTTGCCGCTCGTCAGGGCCTGCTCAATCTTTTTGAAGTTGGCTTCAGTTACGGGGGCCTTCTGAATAGCAGCGACCGCCTTCGGATTTTTCTGCAAACTCTTGAGGGTGTCGAGGATCTTTGGCTGACCCTTCAACTGGTCGAAATTCTTCATGAACGCAGCATCCTTCAGCAAACTGTTGACCAGTTTGGGATCCTTCTTCAATGCACCAGCCTTGTTATTGAGCCGTCCACTCTTCTGGAAAAGTCCCTTGAGGTTGCTCAACCAGTTTGGGATCCTTCTTCAATGCACCAGCCTTGTTATTGAGCCGTCCACTCTTCTGGAAAAGTCCCTTGAGCAACCTCAAGGGACTTTTGCCCTTGATCCAATTTGACCCATGTCAAATTTGACCCGCCTGTTGACCCAAATAAATGTGTTGACCCATTTTGACCTTGACCGAATTTGACCCAAAAAATTGATATCGCTCAAAGCCATGGTAGGAGCGGACATCATCTGGACATGTGCGATGCACGTAGTCTTGGATCCAGTTGCGAGAGCTCGAAGTGCTCTTGAAAGATGCCCTGTTTCAATTTTCGGGTGAGGATCTCCTACACGATGACAATGTAAAAATATAAGCGGCTCCAGCTTTGTGGACATCTCTCTGTAGCTTGAATGCACACCATTCTTATGTCACAAAGGTGAAACGTGCGTCGAAGCACTCCAAAATTGAGTTCAAACTCGCTGCAGATTAACTTCGCCCGGATAAAAGGCGTCGACAATTTGGCAGTACGCGATGCCATCAGCGAGATGCACGATCTACATTTTCAGTATTTGCACAACTCACAGTTCCACCTGTCGCTCGATTCCTGGTCTGCACAACGGCAGAGTTGGCACTTTCGCCTTATCGTCATGTAATCTATCTCGAAGGACACATTGCTCATGCAAGAAACTCTAAACGGTTAATACCTCTCAATTTCAGCTTCCAAAGACTCATCTCCGTTAACACACAACAATGTGTGCATATCCTCGCTTCAGCAACGGACTGCTCTTACATTCTACGAAGTAATAACCATTCCTAATAACCATTCCTAAAAACCATTCCCGACTGGTGATAGGTAGCGATTTCTCCCAGTACCCTACTGTTTTGAGTTGTAGAGTGGCTGGAAGACACGACGATGTTAAACGCCACCGAAGCAAGCAGCAGAGCTACATGTAGTGTTATCCTTGTAAGGTACTTCAGTAGTACTACTGTAGTACTCAGGAATCTCAAACAGAATGAATGTTGACATACGAGATGTAGCCTTCCTTTGAGAAATTTCGTTCTTCAGTGAGATACGTTGCTGTCATTTAGGGTTTTCTAGCAATCATCCTTAAGCTTCGAGGAATGTTTAACTTTCTCTCCACGGTCCAAGCTTTTGCCAACAACCTCATTGGCAGGTGTTTACAATAGCCTCAATTCGTGGCGAGGAATGTAGCAAGACCACCCACACCTAAAATGAGCAAGCCTCCAACGAGATAAAAAGAGCAGTAGGTTCATAATACCCTTGTTTTTGCCGCTCGTCACGGCCGCTTGCACCTTGTTGAAGTTGGCTTCAGTGACGGGAGCCTTCTGTATAACAGCGACCGCCTTAGGATTTTTCTGCAAACTCTTGACGGTGTCAAGAACCTTCGGTTGCTTCTTCAAATGCTCGAAATTTTTCATGAACCCAGAATTCTTCTGCAAACTGTTGACGAGTTTGGGATCCTTCTTCAATGGACCAGCCTTGTTAGCGAGTCCACCACTCTTCTGGAAAAGTCCCTTGAGCTTGCTGAATCCTGGAATGGAGACAGCTCTCTCTTCATTAGTTTGACTGCCTTTTAGACCGCGATGCTCGGTCTCTTTAACAGCGGTGTCAGCATGAGCAAGGGAGAAACCAACGAAAGTGGCCAGCAGTAACGCCAAGAAAAAGCTCAGCTTCATGCTTTCTTGTGATGTAGCTGGAGATTTCTTCGTCACGTTTTGCTCGATCCGAATTGTGAACTGAGCGCCAAGCTTATTCGAGCATTTGTAAATGCTATGACACTAAGTTTGAGCGTAGCGCACAATCAGTTGACCACATGTAGATCGCACAATCATTGCATCTTGATAAAAATAAAGCGAAGTACGTATTCATGTTGATTGTCAAGTTTGAAGAAATTCTCGTTTTGTTGTATAAATGAACGTATACATTTTAAGATGAGTCGCCGATAACTGTTATCCAAATTCTTCGTTCAACACTACATGTACAGGCTTCTCAAAACCAGTCGTTTAAAGACAGCAGTCAATCTTGACAATAAATTTTAAAATCGTATTACAGTTTAGAAGGCTGCAGTAAACCTTTTTCTATAAGTCGGTCATGTCAAGAGTTATTTGTAGGTCGTCTGGAAAACATACACTTCGAAGTAATCAAAAGCATCACCTTCAATCCGACGATTAAAAAGCGGAAAGAAACGTTGGTAAAATACAAACTGTGGTTTCCTTAGTAAGGAATCCTTTCTCCTCATAGGAAGTTATTTTGTCTTGCGTGGCCGGGATAGTTTCAAGTAACATATTTTCGTAATAATAAGAAGAAAGCGAACGTTCACCAGCATAAAACCTGGACAAAGCGGCTATTAATAATGGTAGGTGATCTTGCAGAAGCAATGTCCGCATTTCCCCAATTACACACACCTAATTACAGGTCCATTGTTTTTCATGTTACATTGAAACCACCTTCAAAGTAAGAAATATTTCAAATTTCTACGCACTCATTCGACTTCAGCACGCAAAACCTAGGGTGATATATTGATCGTCGTACTGTATTATATGTACTTCGAAGTATAAGCAAAGAGCGTCTGCAACGATGTTGGCTGCAAAATGTTAGTTCGGTAGGGAAATACTTCGTTGTAATGATATGTAGGTTGTGTCGGGGAGATCTACATTGAAGATGATGCACTATAAGTCCTTCCGGTATGTTGACGCATAGGCGACATCAAGCAGAAGGAATATCTTGACGTCGAGATGTTGGTAGACATTTGAGCAACGAGACAGAGTTGGGGTCATCTCGCTCGACTGTAAATACGTTCGGAATCCATGATGTCGTTGCGAATTCCAATCAATTCATTTCTTGATTTCCCGGAACACACTTTGTCCTTGCTAGATTTTGGTAACTACCGCATGTCGATCAACACGAATTTGTAAGTGTCATTATAAGCGGTTTAGCTGTTCAAACGAGATGAGGGCTGCGCTACATTACCTTAGCGGTGCCCGTCGGCTCAGTGAGCTTGTTAAAAGGGATAATACTCGCAAAGCAGAGCCTTAGATCGAGCCGTACCCGTCGGATTTCGCTTGGTCGTTCACAAGGAGAATTTCAGCTTCGTCCGCTGTGCTGCTGGAAGAACTCTCCATATTGCGCTTTCTTCTATCACCTGATCCACTGCAGTGCGTCATGAACATGACCGTGCATAGTCCAACAAGCGCTGCCACCGAAGGCAAGATGCAGTACACTTGGCGCAGAAATTCTCCGTCCTGGTCCGGCAGGTCCTGCAGCTTCTGGCGCTCATTCTGGATAAAGAGGATGGCGATGCCGTTCGAGATCTTGTCCGTGAAGCTCATGGCTCCGTACACGAAAGCGCCGCTTTCGACATTGTTTCCAACAAGGTCTCCAGTCAAACACACCGAGGTGACCATGATGATGGAGTTGCCCATACCCAAAATGACCGAGTACGGGTAGACCCAATTGGCCGTTTCCGGAGTAAGGAAGAACGACAGCACAAGAGCAAGCACAATCAATGCTGCTCCGAGCGCAAAAGACCCCGTTCGGCCCAGACTCTCGTTCAAGTATCGCAGGAAAACGTGGCCAGGAACCCGGAGAGATACACGAGCAGCGGCACAATTGCAATGGACGTAGCCGACATGTCGAGTGTCACAATGAGGTAAAATGAAATAAAGACCTGGGTCACGTTCACCACGAGTCTCGTACACATGTAGACAAGTCCAACTTCGTAGAACATACCAATACCGAACCACGAACTCCACGTCATGTGCTCCGACACGGGACCCACGACTTCCACATCTGGAATCGCCATTTCTCCATCACACGGAAAAGCTCCAGGTCCTCTTTCGCCCAGATCCGCCACCACGGGACTCTGCAATAAAACATCTTCTGCCTTTTTCTCTTCCTTGTCCACTGATACCTTTTCCGGTGTTCCAGTCAAGAACACCACGGTACAAATTCCACCCACCAGCAACGAAGTGTACGCCAGAAGCGTGAATTTCTTAGCGTCCGGCACTCCTAATGGCGAAACTTCGCGTAAAAGCACCAAAAGACGCAAAAGACCAACACGTTGGATAAGATCGTGAAGGCGTAGCGAGTGCTGTTCAACACGCAGCGGATGTTGTCGTCATGCGACAGTTCCGGCACCATCGCCATATGCGACACTTGGACCGCAGCCCATCCCATGTTGAAGATGCTGGCGGCGGCACTGTAGTACACCAGTAGTACCATGCGACTGGGGGCGGGCGAGAACCAGCGAGGCGCACACGCTCCAAAGACGAAGAAGAAGCACAAAACGACGAGCAGCGAGCCAATGAGCAGCCACGTCTTGCGGCGTCCCAGACCCAACATTGGTAGGCCTGAGCTCTTGTCGGATAAGACCCCCACTAAGGGCGTGGCCAACCCGTCGGCGATTTGACCACAGAACATGACGACAGCCGAGTCCACGGGCGACATTTGCACGGCGTGACGCAGGAACACGAGCAGGTAGGAGAACCACGTGGACGCGCACATATCGTTGAGCACATGGCCCACGCCATAGCTCAGAAGCGCAGTGGAGTCCACTTGATGGGCTCCATTCGAGTGCGGAACGGAAGGAGAAATGCGGAATGAGCCAAGCGGTTCCGGTGATGGAAGCGCGCAACGACGGGGCTATTGATAGAAAACGGAGCTCTGCTTTGTGATGCTTTTTGATGACGAGCCACGGGCGGTGGGATGAGAGGTGATAGGTGCCTTAGAAGAAGTTGTAGTATGTGGATAATGGGGAGGTTGACATTGGTTGTGATATACGATAGACCTGGTAAATTGAATGAATGAAAAACAAGAGATGAAGGAATAGTTGACAGAGGGTTTGTCGGCCAGTGAGAGTCAGAGGAATTGGTTCACAATTTCTTGTGGTTTCGTTGTGGGGCATCCTAACACGGTGCTGGGATGCAACGCTGCGATCATGTGTCTGGGTACACCTCGGGCATGTAGCAATCACCCAAGTCGAGTTATACCGTTGCAACGGCGGAACCGGCCCAACGGTTGGTCTCCACGCATATGGCTACATCTGAAGCAGCTGAAGTTGAAGTGGGCTCACGGTGGCAGGTGTGATCAAGATGATATTACTACATGTACCGGTACGTAGTTTAAGTACATGTAGTTTAACCGTTGGGCGATATTACAGATATTTTGAACAGTGCCACTCATGGAAGTTCATACGTGTTCGAAGTATTTTAATACAGTACTAACACGCATTGCCTGTAACAGCCCCCTTTTCACCCCTTCCATACAGTTATCCAGTGTAAATCTAGACATATCTCAAATCATATAGGATCCGAAGTTATCGAAGTCGACCAAATTCTTATCATCCAGAACCGTTAAGAAGCGCTAATTTCGCATGAATATTCTACAGCTAACGACGACTCTATTTGCTGTACAGCATTCCTTCCACTGCAGATAAGTCGTCTGATAACTGAATGCCAAGATCTTGGTCGGTCGTACTGTATTGCCAACAGTTGAATGATTTGCAGTAGATTTTCACTGGGAGGCTGGAATAATTTAAACAAGTCTTCTAACTTATTCTATTTCAGAGTGTTATACCAACATATCCCTCATGACCAGGGTTTCCAAAATATATGGCAATATCATGAATTGCCCTATTTTACCATACAATAATGTATTTCTAGATGTCAGCGAACCCGCTCAATAACTTATTTCAATGGTGCCGGCGGGTGACTTGAGTCATAATACTTTAGTACTTTAAGTTTAGAACTGTATAGTACTTCAAAAAACAAATGCATTACGTATTTCAGGACTCTGATGTTTGCAATAATGTATTTGTTATTCGTTTGAGCGCCTCACAATTATTTTTTCATCGACTGCCTCCCACATTATTGCAATAGTATTTAGGAAACCCTGCTCATGACATCCCTTCCCGCGATTTTTCAAATTTGAGCAACTTGGCAAGATTGCTGAGTCATTGGCTGAAAAGTTCGCAAAAAGACCTTTTCAACGATACCCCGTGGTTAAATTGAATGCTATTGGTCGATCCAACCGGATTTAGCAAAATTTCCGACCGACCGACGGACCAAAAGGGCGGGTTGTGCGTGTTCGTATTAAAATACGAATTAATTGAAGAAATGTAATATTGCGGGTTTGTAAATGAATGCGTAGGGGTACGCAGCACCCTTTCTAAACAGATATAACGAATCCTAACAATTAAAGGGGTATTGTTTGATCGTGCGTCCAAAGTCCCCAAACTTTGCGATTTGTACAAGTTGCAAGCGGCGAAATGTGTATGATATTCGTGATCGGTGGCCTTAATTGTTCTCATCCCAACCCAGCGGAAATTTGTCGCTCATCGGCTCACTACAGAACGCAGCTCAGTATTTGTGCCCGCCATCGCTACGGTCGTCCTGGTTCTCTGGCGAGCACTGCTCGCCCGCGAGCAGCAATCTCTGGACTGTAAACGTCGTGAATTTGTTGCCATTAGAGGGATGTAGCATTACAGTCGCCACCGTAACAACGAAATTCACGACGCAAACGCCTGAGCAGCTAGTTAGTAGTATACACACAATTTCGTTAGGGTCATGTGCGAGGAAAGAAGCGACTGAAAGTGAATTGTTGTTAGATCTCGTCTGGGCGTGTTGCAAACATATTAGGTATTAATACAGTAGTCCTTTTGACGGCCGCAACGCACCCAAACTCTGAAGTTCTTGAATTGGTGGTCGAGATTGTCCTCTTTTTTGGAGGCCTGAAAAAGGGAAGGTGTCAAGGTTGTTGCGCTTAATATTTTACGTTACCATGAAGATTCACGCTGGATCCAAGATGACGTCCTAGTTCAGGTAGCCGTACGCCGGTTCGAGCAGGATGAGGCCGTCGAAGGTGCCCGGTACTGGCAGTGCTGCACCTCCGTGTTGCGCATAGCGAAAGCTCCCATCGAATGGCTCTGTTGATCTCATCATGGTTGACTAACACTAGAATCTTGAGTGCGTCCAGCTCGCTTTGCATTTATTTCGCCAGCTAAGTTTCGCTTGCGCTCTTTGCGAATCGTGTACGGAGTTGTTACCCGCTTCACCTTCGTTTTCTTCGATCGGGCCTTGTTGCACCATTTCAGTCTTGTGAGAGTGAATTAAAAGTGAGAAGAAGCTGCTATTAGTTCGTAAACCTTCCTGCTTTTCACTAATCGTCGTAATAAAAACACAAAGGTTATTGCCGAGATACATCGTCATCGGCTGCTGATCGCGACGACGATGGCTGCTTTGGCTCGTGAATGCCAGTCTTACCCAAGTCGTTCCTGAATGCACTTCTTCATGGAATCGCCAAAAGAAACTGTACTTTCCTGTATCTCTCGCAGTGCATCAGCCGAAAGATTCATCTTGCCGCGTCGGATTTTAGTGTACGTCCACCGCGTGGCCACCACCACAAGCTCTCTCTCGTTTGAGTTTTCGTTGGGCTTGTTATGACCTTTCTTGTCAGAGCTTTGCGGCGATGGAATCGGCTGCATGAAGGAGCGGATCATGAACACGGTCGTCGTGTCTCTCCGCACTCGCTCTTCTGGCTTGTAGGGGTACAACTCGTCCGAATCGACAAAGTCCGCTACTATCAGTCCGCAGTTTCCTCGTCCCTGTTTCCTTCGACGAATTCGGTGAACATGACCGAGTTCGACTCCACCATTGTCCCCAGCGAGGTTGATGTCACCAGTCGCAACTGCGAGATATCTCTGGTCGGAATCGTTGTTTTCGCGGATGGTGATGCTGCCAAAGAGTTCCGAAATGACAATCTCAACGTTATGCGCGACGTCAATGAAAGCATCAAAGAAATCTCTAGCACTGGCGCCGTGCACCGTCCAATTCTCGAAGACCACGAGACAGTAATCTTCTCCTGGACTGTTGTTCCGCTCTTCTTGACAGTAGGAAGATCTTGGGTCGAGTCCTTGGCTTCGTGTAGTTATAAACGCTTGGCCTCTTTCAACTTTTGGGTTTTCAGAGTTACCAGTGTTTTATGACGCTCTGTCAGGTTGGTGCCAAGCCGAATAATAGTGTGCGCTGGATGCAGCGTATTAATGTTCCGTTGCTGCGAAAGCGACAAGTACCGCGTTAGAATTACCTAAACATCATAAAAGCAGCTACGAACTCTTTTACCAAGTGGCTAGCCAGCATCGCCTGCATCTTTGCGAGTTCGACGTGTTGTTCCTGAATAAACTCTTGCAACAACGAATTACCCGCAACTGTGTGTTCATTGGACTTGGCCGCTACTCCCTGCTCCACCAGCACCTGGTACTTGAGTTCGTCGAGTTGTTTCTGCAGTTTCTCCACTTGGGTCTTGAGGTCTGCCTTCTGCTCTCTACGGACACGGTACGGGGTCTTGCGCTTTTTCTCTGCTGTTGGTTCCGCTTGTGCGATGCGCTTCCGACTCACATCTCGAGACTCGGACTGATCCTGCCGACCTCCAGTGGCGTCTTCAAACTGTTCCAAAACGTGAACACTGGTTTTCCTAGAATCGGGCAGGGAGGTCATGATAGTATGTGGCGACGCTGATGGGCTCGGTCGTGAGCACCTAGGAATCGGACTTTCGCACCGTAAAAATAAATTCGAGCACTCAAGCCAAATCACCGCAAAATATAAACTACAACTTCAGCTATAAATTGCCTGCTGGCCCAAACCAAAATTAGACATAATGTTTGGTTTCACTATGGGGTTTAAAGCACGCGCACAGTGATGCTTTCGCATGTTCTAAAAGTAAAAAGAAGGTGTGTTCGCGCACACCACACGCGGCCACTTGCCCATAGTTTTAAACGAAGTGGGTACACCGAAAGATGCAAGTCGCCGGAATCGACAAATGTAGAAAGGTGTGTAAACAGTAGCGTAAGCTCGAATCTCTTCGAGGCTCGTCGCGCGCGAGGTCTCTCAGCTCACAATGAGAACGGCTCAATTTTGGTTATTTCTGCTACATCGATCCGTGGGTGTATTCTTAAAACTACCGGTTATTTTCTTGGCTGTCGCATGTTTAACGTGTAAACTGTCTTACCGCAAGCGAAACATCTCACTCACTACTCACTCCAGGTATGTTAGTCGTACCTGTGACGGGGTCACACAGCACCTTGCCTTGAGGAAGCGCAAGAGAGCAAAGGCTCTCATTGAACGATAAGTTCACAGTTCCCGGCCTAAGGGAACTGTCTGCGGGTTAGATAGCAAGATAAAGACTGAATATATTTTATAGCTGAGTTAAGCTTGTAGCATACAAACTCTAAGTCATCTATAGTAAAAGCTAAAGAGCGTCCATGGTTGGCTCACACCCAACCGGTACCATGTACCATGGACTCTAAAGAGTGACATCCGTCACTCTTGGGTACACGTCGGTGTACCCCGTTACATCCTCCCCACTTAACTGAGAATCACACCTGACTCTCCAATCAGAAGTGAGAGAATTTGAACACCCAAAGGGGTAATTCTAGGGCGCAGCCAAAGCACGACTGGCCCGCCCTCTCGTCGGTCACACAGTGACTCGTGTCCACGGCGGACACTGCGAGCTGCATCCTTGCACTCGCGACGACGTTGGCCGCAATGCCGGCGGGCATAGTTGGCCTTGGCTTAGGCGATAGCAAGCGCCTAGTGCTTCGGCACCGGATGTAATAGCATCCAAACGTGCGGTGCCCTCCTCGACCACCTGCAGTTCACGACGGAGGACGCGTGGGCCCTCCTGACACTTCGTGTGTGTTGTTCCTCCCGCGCGGGGCTACAACTTCAAGGCTATCGCATAGCCCAAGAGTGGAGTGAGCTCGCAGCTCATCTCCTGGCATAATAGCAGTCCGGTATGGGTCACGCTAGCCACGGCCCACCCCGAGTGGACCCTCGGAACCGTACACGGACTCAGGTCATGAATGGACCATAGCATAGAAGCACCAGGCTTCAGGTTGTCATTTGACGACCGCTATTAGCAGCCTAGAGCTTGCCGGGTGGAGACGCAAGCTCTTCCCGCGTCTTGGGTATCAAACCAAAGACGCGTCGGTGTCGGGCATCGACACCAACGTACCCAACGGTACTTCTAGCATTGTGGCGGGTTACCTGGTGGACCCACCACTGTCAACACGGCATCGGCGACTGCTTCGCGCATCGCCCAGACCAGGACATGGTCAGAGTGCGTGCATGCCTTCACGACACTTGGTCATTTAGATGCCCAAGACCGCGTACAGGTCCATGGCCACGTGGGTTTACAGATTCATGACCACGATGGCGTACGGGTTCCATGTCGATGTACGGGTCCATGACCATGTTGACGTACGCCACGTCGGCGTACAGGTCCACACCCACGACGGCGCACAGGGTCGCGACCTGTACACCAGAGGTACGGCGTGTACGGCAAGTACCGCGGCCACCGCGAGCGCCACAAGCGTAAACCTCAGCACTCAATTGCAGTCGGTGCTAGCCGTACGTGCATGTGCAATAGTTTTACTCATACAGTTGTTGGTCACACCAACAACGCCTTCCGTGAGGAAGCTAGTCTCAACAGAGACTCGGGAGGAAAGGTATTTCCGAGCTTCTTCCCTCTTACGACCAAAGCCGTGTCCGGTCGACCTTGTCGACCGCGGCTGACATGCAGCCAGACCGTTAGCAGTTTGAGTCTGCGCGACTCGATGTGGAACGATGTTGCTCACGTCAGGTAAGGTCTTAATGGCCTCACTTCTTCCGAGTTGTTACGACTCGTGCGGAACAAAGTTACCCGCCTTGATGTGTGATGTTACCCACACAGGAAGCGCAATATGCGGCTTCCTCTTCAGTTTAGGTGGCTGGCATGCTGCCAGAGCGCGAGAAGTTTGAGTCTGCGCGACTTGACGTGGAACGATGTTAACCACGTCAGGTGAGATCGTCCCGACCTCACCTCTCCGAGCTGCAATGGCTCTATGCGGAACTATGTTACCCGCCTTGTTGTGTGGAGCAATGTTACCCACACAGGAAGCGCAACCGGCGACTTCCTCTTCAGTTTAGGTCTGAGCGACCGTGTGTCCAGTGGCACAGTACGTGCCGATCCAGTAGGAGGTGGGACGTTGTGTTCGTCGACACCACGGTGACGTACGGCCTCACCGCAAGGTACGCCATCGAGCAGTCCATGCTTGAGGAGAATTGTTCCGAGTCGTTCGTAGCGACTCCGGTCTGATACAAGACCAGACCGGACATGTGCCGACGACGGCGTCGACGACGGTCATCCGGACGTGGAACTTGGTTACCCACGTCCAGAGGCGTATTGATGGAGGCTTCAAGAGTCCTGTTTGACTCCGTGTGGTACTTGGTTACCCACACTAGAGGTTGCATAACGCACCTCTGCCTTGGCCACGTTCTTGGCCTTATTGACCTCACGTGGACTTAATCCACCATTGCGGTTGAACTTATCAACAAGACGTCAATCGAATCCCGTACGGCGCGACGACTGACAGCGATGTGTGCTACTGGTGTTGCAAGCACACATGCTGGGTATAGAGCCCTGTCGATCTGCATAGCATCGAGATGCAGGAGATCCGACATCTCCGGCGGGGCCTCCAACTGGACAGACCCGGACGTGACCTTGCGGTCAGTCATGCCGTCGAAGATGTGATAGCATTCTTCTTGGCGGCGGCGCCGAAGGAGTCGTCGTTGACTCCGAGCTTCTTCCTGGGGCTTCAGTCCTGACATCGTGTCGGGACACTTGGCGTGGTCATGTGTTACCCACAGCCGTAACTTGTCTTGGTACAACGCCTGGAGCCTGTACCGGCCCGTGTGGAACTATGTTACCCACACTAGAGGTGTCGCTAGCAACCTCGGCGCTGGCGCTCGCCACGGTCTCGACTTCTCCGGTCTCACGTGGGCGTACGCCCTCTTGTAGACGGACTTCGTCCTTACGGACTCCGTCGATGCCCGTACGGCGCAATCGACTTGGTGCGCTGGAGGATGCTGGCATTGCATCTTCCCTCGCGGGTCTGGAGACATCCAAGACCCTTGGGCTTGTTGCAGGTTCGTTAGCAACAGAGACCTCCGTGGTATTTCACCGGCGTCCATGGGAGCCTCAGTTCTGGACAGAGGTGGGAACATTACTCACTAATGCTCTGTCAGAGCCCGGAGGCCGGCTAGCCCCTACGAGCCTACCACGCCAAATGGCTCGGGGTGCGTGCGCTCGTGTCGCAGCAAACCCAAGTCGACATCGTACGTGTTTGCAAACACGTACGGTTCAAGGTGCGTGCGTCCGTGGCACCGCGTACCCATCGTACGTGTTCGCAACCACGTACGGCTCAATGTTGTACAGGTATTCGAGCCTGTGACAACCAGGTCTATACAGACCAATGCCATTGCCCTCACACAGAGTGTTGGCAATACCCCGGCGGCGTACAACATCATTTGACGCCCCAGGTATCGGAACATCCAAGGAATAATCACATCCCCTTACACTCGCGTGTACTATCAGCAATCAAGCGTTGCTCTTCGCCAACTCGAGAGACAAAGTCCCTCACCCGCAAAGCCTTCGCGGTGCGCGCCGCCCGCGCACCCGTCACGAGACTCGGGTCTTCCCCACCACTACTGGTGGCCGGGGTATCCTTGGACAGACGGCCGCGACTTGATCCAGCGACCGCTAGGCCCTTGAGCTTTCGGGAATGGTTTCTTTACCACTGACACACTCGTTGGTAGTGTCCCAGTCCGCCGCATGTATAGCAGCGGACCGAACTCATCTCAGCAGAGCTCAAGTCCATGGGCTCTGGCTCGTTGTCCACGACGACAACTGGTGCAGCCACCGAAGTGCCAGCCTGCTTATGGCTGTACTCTTCTTGGAGGGCGAGCTTAATCGCCTCCTCCATGGTGGATGCGTGCTCACGGAAAAGCTGCGTGTGCGCAGGACCGACCTTCAAGCCGTCCATGAAGACTGTCGTCTTGACGTCTTCAGCCAAGGGTTTCCAACCAGAGACGACGCCAACGTGCGCATCTCTTGTACGTACTCGTACCGCTCACGTTTACCTTGCTTGCAAGCGAGAAACCGTGAACGTTGTCGGAAGGCATCATTTGCCGGGAGAAAAGCAGCGCGAAGCTGCTCGCACAGCTGTGCCCAGGATGCGAAGCATCCAGGAGACGTCGTCTCCAGCGTGTACGCCCAGGTTTTGGCTCGTTCGCCAACGCGAACGCAACGCGAAGTTCCTGATCCGAGATGAGACCAGCCCGCATGGCGATCTCAACCTCTCGGATCCAGAGGTGAAGGTTTTCACCTTCCTTCCCTTCAAACGGAGGCACGGTCAGCCTCAAAAGCTTCAGCAGGACCGGCTTCGGCTTGGCCATAGAGGCCTGCAGGTTTCCTGCACATGCGCGACGAGCTCACGCTCGTACGCGTTGAACGCAGCCACGCGTTCTTCTTGCTCGGCTGGCGTTGCCGATACCAAGCCTCGGAGGACATCTCTTCCGAAGATGCCTCCAATCTTCCGAACAGACTCGAACTGCGAGTCGTTCAAGTGAGGAAACTCACTGCGGTCCATCGTGACTCACTCCTTGAGATCACAGAGGATCAGGTAGTTCAATCTACACGCGTAGGCGCGAGATTGACTACAAGTGCTACCAAGTGTGACGGGGTCACACAGCACCTTGCCTTGAGGAAGCGTAAGAGAGCAAAGGCTCTCATTGAACGATAAGTTCACAGTTCCCGGCCTAAGGGAACTGTCTGCGGGTTAGATAGCAAGATAAAGACTGAATATATTTTATGGCTGAGTTAAGCTTGTAGCATACAAACTCTAAGTCATCTATAGTAAAAGCTAAAGAGCGTCCATGGTTGGCTCACACCCAACCGGTACCATGTACCATGGACTCCAAAGAGTGACATCCGTCACTCTTTATGTAACTTGGGTACACGTCGGTGTACCCCGTTACAGTACCCGTCCAAACTTCCAACGGCATGGTGGATGCGCTGCCTTCGCCACGCATCTCTGCTTTTTATTTGTTTTTCACTTGTGAAACCTTCGCTATAACTTCAAGCTGCGAAGCTCTTTGACCTTTCGCGACTTGTTGTGAAAGCAGGATGTCGACCACGTTGCTATACCACCGCCAAAGCTCTCGCTGCTGCTTTGACGTGGTCCTCCTACGCCAAGGCGTGTTTATGCTAGCATCATATGCACGTTCATTTCCGGGTCATGGCATCTTATTTAACCCGCCAAACATCTCATTCACGACTCACACCAGGTGGGTCGTACTCTCGATCAACAGTAATATCAACGAACGCCTGTACGGCTCTGCTAACGGCAAGGCAGATGCGCTGCCTTCGGCACGCTTCTCCGCTTTTTATTTGTTTGCACTTGTGAAACCTTAGCTATAAATTCGAGGCGCGAAATTCTCGCGGCTTGATGCTAATACCTAAGACAGCTCTGAATCACGAATGGGTACATGCACCATGATTACTACTACTGTAGATCGGGTGAGAAGTTTCTGCGCAAAAGGCTACATCACCGTCCCCTCGTAACTACTTCTGCCATCTCCACAACCAGATATAATATACCCCCTTAACTGGTCGTGATGTAGTAAGAAATTAGAGACTTGGCTCCATCTTCTTGGTGCGATGATGCCCGCAGCGTAGCTATTAATGATACACTCTCAGTTTTTGAAGGATCTGTGCCAGCAAATGATTTCTTCACTACTAGTTGTAAATCAGTGTGCACTGAGATGCTCACCTGTGAGAAGAATGAGCAAAGGTTCAGGCTGCTAGTCGCCATTAATACAGGTTTTAGTACATATACCTCATTGGTATGCGTCGTAGCTTGACGGTGTTTTTGGCGTTTAATGTGTGCATTCGATGTCCGTGAAGAACCGGGCGTAATCCCTGTCCGGTTTGGCTTTCGCTGATGCTGTACGTACAAAGTGACCTCCAGTATAGGGAAGACTCGGCGGTAATTCGGTGACCAGCAAACAAAAGCATTTGCCTTACCTCCTACCAAGCATATGTTGCTGCTCCAAACACAACAATACCAGGACCTAGGTCTGTTTTCCTGTGAAATCCGAAGCTGGACAGTGACCGCATCGCCTCCTAAAATTTGTATTGGTAAACACAGCACTTTGAGAATGCCAATATCAAACCGACACTTCATTTCCCCACTTCAAACAGGATGCTCCACCTCCACTTGTAACGACAAGTGGTATGCTGCTATCCATTTCGTATTGTTTGCTGCTCATTGTTTCGAGCGTAAGTATTGCCAACCCGCACTCCTTCTTTTGACACGGAGATTCTGAGAACACTCGTCAGCATTTTGCTAATCGCGGCGGCAATTATACGCACCGGCATTTTCTTCATCTTGACGGGCGCAGCGGCAATTACACTCGCTCGCCTCTCTTGCATCTTGGCAGGCGCGACGGCATAACACTCGCCGGTAGTGTGTGTTTCGTCCTTAGTTTAAACTGAGTTTCGTTGATTAAACTGACAATTGTCCGGTTTAAACCGCGTACGAAACTCACCGGGATTTCGAGCAGAAACTCTCGCCGGCGTTTGAGCGTCACGGTGCCATCGTTCGCCTTCCTGTCGCTTCTCCGTACGTTCCAGCTGCTCTCTGCTTTCCTACATGTTGTGCTCATCCTGATCCAGCGAGCTTGAAAAACAGTTGTGGCGCAGCAGGCTCGCCAGGTCGTCGTAGCTATCGGCATGAACGACACCAACCGCCAACGCATCGACAACCGGCGACTTGAGCTGGAACGTCATCGCAAAGATGTGAAGATCATGGCTTCATCGACTCGATGAGGTACGAGCGGTGCACGTACAGCTCAAGCGCCAGATCGCGGACCTTCTGGACTTCGTGGTCGAAAACCGAAATAAGCAGATCGAAGAGGGGCTGCAACTGATCCAGCAGGTTGATACAAGCGGCATCAAGGTCGGTTGAGATCGGTTGAGATCTCGTCCGCGATGTAGTCCTTGAGCACCTTCTCCACCTGGCTCAGCTGGTCGAGGTATGACGGAATCTTGTTATCAATCAGAAGATGACGTGCCTCCAAGGCCACGAGCGAGTACTGCATCTCCTTTACGTAGCAAGTTTCTCGAGAAGCAGCACAAAGGCCGCCGCCTGCACCGACTTGCGAGCAGTGCTGCGCGCCATCTGGGCCAGAAGGAACGGAGGATTCATGCGGCTAATTAGTTCACGTACTACTCACCCATGTAAGCTGCATGATGAAGCTTTATTAATTTTAATCAAAACTGCACGCTCAAAACTGCATACCCGAGTAGTCAAAGCTGTTGTTGACGAAGTAATTGGTCCGTTTTTGGTTCGAGCTATTCTCATCATCGGAGCTCATGTCAACTTCATCGTCTTGGTTCATCTGCTGGTCTTGTTTGTTCACTTCCTCTTCTCCATCGTCACTTGAAATCGAAGCCGCATCACTTTCGTCGTCATCCGTGCGGGAATCATACTCTTCCTCAAAGATGATCCCAATCTTCTCTTCGTCGTCATCATCGTCACCTCCAGTTGCCTCCTCTAACATTAAGGGGCTCGAAAGAACACTGGGTACTGGCTTCAGCTCTAGCCGATTCCAGAAAAGGGAAACAGCTTATTTACCTTTTCCAGTCCCAATTGATGTCGTCGATCGGAGTAGATGTACTTGTGTGCGCTCCAGTTTCTTCTCGTAGCCGCTGAAGAAGTCGGCATCGTGAAAACCCTACGCCCAATTCGATACAAGACAGGGTAACTGTCACGTTCCTCGCCCCGCCATTCTAAAGGAGCTGGCTTCTGCGTTGCTTGGACGACCAGTCCCGCTTGATATTCCAGAGCACTCCAAGCCTGATGAAATGCCACATCAACTTCTTCATTTGAATAGCCCAGTCGTCCAGGCATCGCTGCTTCATGAGGTAAACATGTTGGTATCACCCACGGGTGGGACCTTCATCGCCTCTTGCCGTCTCTCGCTCACTTTCGTCGCCTATTGTTGTCTCTCGCTCATGTTCGCCGCCTCTCGGTCGCTCACCTTCGACGCTACTTGCTCACCGTCGTTCTCCTTGGACTTAGTGAAGCTTCAGCAAGCACCGGCGCATGCAGGATGGTGCGTATGTGTCTTTGTGGCTAAAGAGTTGAAGTTGAAGGGATGGAGTGGGGTCTTTATTTGCAAAACTACGTCAAAAGTATTATAAAATTACTGGAATAGCCATGTGGTCGAGTTTCGTCACCGAAACTCGAGAATCGTCCACGAAACTCGAGTTCTAAACTGTTCTAAACTCATGGCTTGGATGAAACCGGACATAACTAAACACACACTACTCGCCGCCCTCTCCTGCATCTTGTCCACAGCGAAGGCAATTACACTCGCCGGGTGATTTCTGAGTAAAAAACGTAAATGTTTAAGTCAAATGCTGACTTATGATAAACTTCTGAGTAAAATACTGCGTTCTGGTAAAACTTCTGAGTAAAATACTGACTTCTGAGTAAATTTGGGCTGATTTTTTGGGAATTACTGCAGTCTGTACTTTTATCAAGTTGCGTGACTGTCCAGCTACTGATATTGCTTCGTTATGCTTTTACCGACCCCATCGGAATGTGCATGTAGCACGTGCCGACGAGTTTGACCACCTTGCAGTTCATCAAGTCAACGTGTGCCACGAGACTGTCGATCGGGTGGCCTTACATGGCGTGTTTGTTTTCAACCTTGAGGAAGCTGCGTGCTCAGATCATGCGGTTGCTCTCCTAGCCCACGTAACCGAAAACTCTGGCCGAGACTGCCGCGCTTCGACAACGCCTCAATGCTGGCGGGGTCCGCCTTGCAAATGGAGCCACCGTCCCAGTAGTGTTAGTAGTCCTGATCCGGAATTGGGATCTACCGTCGATCTTGGGGTCCAGCTCGATGTCCTTGACACCACGGCCTGCCACGACGACGTGTGTGCCGGCTGCCTCCCAGTTTTTTCTGAGTAAATTACTCACTTCTGAGTACTTCTGGTAAATTTATGAGTAAAATACACACTTCACAGTAAAATACTGACTTCTGGTAAACTTCTGAGTAAAATACGGACTTCTGAGCAAATTTGGGCAACATTATATGAGAATTATTGAAGTCTGCAGATACCGATATCTCTAGGTTGAACGCTCTGACAGGAGAAAACAATTCAACGGTGCAACCGTGAAAGAATATCAAGACTAAGTATTTCGTAGTTCTGGCAAGCTACTGGCCTCGCACAAGAATACCTTCCTCACGTTCTTTACGTGAGGTGCACCCCAGTTCTTCCGCCACGCTCAGGACGACGTGGCCCGCGCCATGATATTCGGAGGCTTGTTGAAGCCGCTGTGCGCCGAGATGCGTAAGCTCGCGGCCGAGTACCTCATACAGTGCTTCCTAAAAATATATGGTACTAACAATATATTGCCATAACGTAAAACCTCCGACCACCGACTCGCTCCGACGCTGACTTAGATTGTACTTCCGGTTTTGAGTACGTTCTGACTTCCGCGGGGTGTGATATTGCGCTGCCGAAGAAAGGAAAGAAGCTCGTGCTCAGCCATCGTGCCGGCCTGTAAGACGTCGGCTCGGTAGCGTGGAGACGTTTCATCTAGCTGGAATCCGTCCGCAAGAAACAACTTCATGAAGGCGACTACGAGTTTGGCGGTGGACCTCACGTGCTTGGTAGCACTTTCGACAGAGCTCCACATGCGTGGTACCTGGATGTACCACGTGAACCAGACGTCTCTCAGGTTTGTTGGCGCTGATGCGGTACGTCTTCTCTTGACTGGGGGCTCGCTGGTGCTTGGTATCTCTCTTCTGACCCTTGATGGTGTTGTTTGTTGCGATATGTTGTAGACCTTAGCCTCCATTATAGTTTTTGGTTGACTTGGATTAATTGCTCAATCAACGCAGTTTGATGAACAACCACTGGGTGCTTCGTGATGTCCGTTGTTGCGGATTGGGATTTTGTTTGTTCTTCAATGTCGCTGGCCTTCCGATCAAATGTCAGGTGCGACGACCACGCAAGCAAAGTGTTAGCGGTGAAGCGATTTTCAATGGCGCAAGCTTCGAGTCGCTGGATTACCAAGACGCTTGAATTGACACCCTTTACGGATGGGTAGTGCCGCAACAGGTATGCCATCAGTGTGTCAAGTACGGGCCCGTTGACGTTGAATTGTGCAGCTTCTAGACCGGTGGAAGCTGAGAACAGGGCCGCGGAGACGGTGCGAATCTTCATCTGTGTGTCAGAGTCAAAGCTGTCCAGGGATTGGAGAAAGACTTCTTTGTCGGGATGGCGACTACTCAAAACACGGGCTACTTTGTGGTCTTCGGATGGCGTATTGAAGACGTAGGCAAACGCGTTGTTTGTTGCTGTCATGTTCCAAGCTCCTCGGTCGAAGATCCACTGAACACACATACCAGCCCCATTGGCGTGCTGCGCGCCACCTCGACGGAATGAGTGAGATGTCAACCGCTCCAACACGCCGGCTGGCTTGGTGACTCGATCAAGAACGCGGTTGACGCAGCTGTGAATCCCTGGACACGTCTCGTTGATCTTGTCTTGGTCAGAGCGAACGGTACTGCCTTGCAGAGCGGCCATGTCATCCGGGTGGTCAATCAAGTCGATGAGAGGAGTTGTCGGCGTCAGGACGGCCGGAGAAGTTGACTGCTGTTCAGGTAGCTGACTCAACAGCGACAGCGTCGGTGATGACTGCGAAGCCAAGGCAAGCGCAATTGCAAGGAGTGGGCACGTGGCGAAATCTTCGTCCGGAAAAAGCGATAGGCCTTGTTCTTCAGAAGTCTTCATCCGGATAAAACGCACGAAGAAGATATTTCCAGACCAGATGGACAAGTTTGCCTTCCGAAGCATGGTGAGGTCCGACGCACGACCGAAGAGGAACCAGAGTAAGCACACCAGTGCTGCGTCTTGATAATCGGCAGCAGTACCAGCAGTCGAATACAGATGCGACATCATTTGCTTGAGTGCCTTCTTCGTACATGCGGGGCCTTGTTAACAAACACTCCAGACTCGCGCTTCGTGCAGTAGCGCTCCAGCACTTGTCCTTTCTTCAGCAACTCCCTTTCAACCGCCCCTCGATGCTGGGGAAATTGGTCCAGCAGCCAGTTCTTGGCCTGTCGGTAGTACTGCATGACCGAGTGCCGAGCAAGAAGCTGTCCTTTGCGACGTTCCTTGAACGCGAGGTGCATACCGAATTTGTCGACCACACCTGCCAGAATGAGTGGAGCGCTCTCACGCAGCATGCACGACTCCAGGTACGCCCAGCTAACGTTTTCTTCGCCGAGGTACTTGAGAAATGAGCGCGATGCGCTTTCGCGAGCTCGTTTCGTCTTGGCAGGTGCTAGGTCGTTTAGACTCGTCTTGGGGTCGGAGATGTCGGAGCTTGCGGGATATTCAGGAAATATTCGAATGACTGGGGATTTGTATGGGTGTATCAATGACTTTGCTGGTCCCTCCGACAGGATATGTCGGAGCTGTCGATAGACACATTCATTCAGATAAATCTCTCTCTGATTGGACAAAAATATACGAACTACGTTTTCTAATTATTCGATATTTGTACTCTTCTTCAGATCGCCATCCTATTGGCCAGTATTACCTATAGTCAACACCAGTATAGTCGGAGAATTGATGATATTCATCCATAATATGCGGCGCATAATTGATTTCCTGAGCAAGATGATACCCTACAATAATTGATTGTTCAACCCAGTTACTTGACGAATTTTACCCAATCACGGGTACGATAAACTGGATTCTGATTAATGAAATCATCCATTGAAAATTGCAATAATTGATGTTTCATTCTTCGTTTTCAGATGCAATAATTGAGGGTGGGCTATGGACCACCCTCCGATTCCATAGTATTTTAAGAAGCACTGACCTCATATCGCTCTGCGTGACATGGTGCGCAAGTCGCAGTTCATCGTCACGACCGTGGAGCCGCATGTGATCCAGATCATGTGCGAAGCCGAGCAGGCCGAGACGTGGGACGGAAGTCGGACGACCCAGAGACCTTCATGGAGGTCAACGACGCTGACAACTCGATCACTGACGCTGGAGCCGCGCCCATTGACCGCCTGAGCAACTCCCTAGGTAGCAGCGCTGTGCTGCTGTCCGAGCGGTCGCCTTATTGGCTGCCGCTGCAACTTACGGGATACACCTGATAGCATCGTGCTGCCGCGATCAAGTTGTTTTTCCGGTTGCAAAAATGATTTTCTCTGTTTGGCGCATGAACTTGAACGGAAGAGTATGGTGGGTGTGGTTACCAAGTGCTCAGGCAGTCAATGAGCGCGGCTCCAGCGTCAGTGATCGAGTTGTCAGCGTCGTTGACCTCCGTGAAGGTCTCTGGGTCGTCCGACATCCGTCCCACGTCTCGGCCTGCTCATCTTCGCACATGAGCTCGATCACCAGCGGCTCCACGGTCGTGACGATGAACTGCGACCTGCGCACCATGCCACGCAGAGCGATATGAGGTACTCGGCCGCGAGTTTACGCATCTCGGCGCACAGCTGCTCCAACGAGCATCCCAATATCCTGGCGCGGGTCACGTCGTCCTGATCATGGCCGAATAACTTGAGGGCGCACCTAGGTGATCTGCACAAGCGCGGCCAGCACCACGCGGAAGGTCATCTCTTCCCCGGAGCTCACGAGAACCAGGATGACGCGGAGTTGATAGCAAATGCCGGGATCTCGTGCTCGGGCGTGACGGGAAGGCCTAGGGCGCTTTGACACTGGCGATCTGCACGTCTGTATTGTCGTCGCTAGGTGCGTACGTAAAGAGCGTGAGGAAGCTCTTCTTGTGCGGGACAGTAGCTTGCCGGAACTACGAAACACTTAGTTTTGATATTATTTCACGGTTGCACCGTTGAATTGTTTTCTCCGGTCAGTGCATTCAACCTAGCGATATCTGTATCTGCAGACTTCAGTAATTCGCATATAATGTTGCCCAAATTTACTCAGAAGTGAGTATTTTACTCAGATGTTTACCAGAAGTCAGCATTTGACTCCGAGATTTACGTATTTTACTCAGAAATCACCCGGCGAGTGTAATTGCCGTCGCTGCTGACAAGATGCAGGAGAGGCCGGTGAGTGTTATGCCGTCGTGCCTGCCAAGATGCAAGAGAGGCGAGCGAGTGTAATTGCCGCTGCGCCCGTCAATATGAAGAAGATGCCGGCGCGTGTAATTACCGTCGCGTATAGCAAAGTGCTGACGAGTGTTATTTATGAGAAGGCAGTGTACATGACCCTCATCACGTACCCAGGGACGACAGCTTCGATGTCTCTCGTCACATCCTGTCTGCAGCCAATATATCGTTTGGGCATCTTGAGAAAGACTACCGGTAGCTCGGTTTCTACGTACCACGTGCTAATTTATTCTGATACACAACAGGTAACTACCGGTAGCAGTTATGGTGTTTTATCTCGAGTTTGTGTGTATGTCAAGACTATGACTAAGACCGTACTTCTGTTTTTAGCTTCTGTTCAGTCGATGGGGCGCAAACGTTTACTTGGAATCAGCAATTAGCACTCCGATCGCGTGATCGGACCTCCTCTTATCCATCTTACCCTTTTCATCGAATTATGACTGTAGCAAGCCAGAAAGCTCAAATTTGACCCAACCTCTCGGTGGTGACCACGGGTATCTGGCGCTTCCAATGTTCCCTGCGGTTCTTGAGGAGAAACATCTCCTATAACTCGAGCAGCCCTTCGGAATGCCTTTCGATACAGAAAAGGTTGTTTGATGAAACAAAACGACTTCCATAAACAAGAAATGATCACATTAGAAGTGCATTTTCTACTGAGTCAACAATCCAAGACAACTCCCTCTGTGAAAACCGAAGTATTCGAATTGGCGATTCATCGCGTTTGGGGGAATTTGAATGGTATCTGTCAAATACGCGCTCGACTACAAACTGACACAGGTGATTCGAATATCGTGGTGACAAACGCAGAGCCTCAACTTACTGTCGAGGTACGTTGACGAAAATCTCAAAAGGGGAAGATATCACTCTATATATCGTTTCCTTTCGTGCTGAATACTCTCTCTGTAGGAGTGGAGTATCAGTGTAATCTTCTACTCCTTGACCAAGATGAACGCACATGTGGTTATTTATGTTCCAATTTTTCAAGGTGGATTGCAAGCTGACTTCCTGAATACTTCGTAGTGATTTGTCGTGGACCCTTGTCGGACAGAAGGCCAAAACTTGTCTTCTCAGTGTAAAAGTGATAAACCTTCTAGCGTTAGAAAACAAAAGTGATATCAGTTGCTTTGCGAAGATCTGGGTAAGCTCAACGTGATCATCCCGTGTCTCCTCTAACGTGGAAAAACGGCGGGTTTGGTTCTAATGAAAGTGGGACTAAAGCTGTATCATTGAAGGTGTATGATGAAGTCAGTAATATATAATTTGTTGGCATCTATCGAATGAGTTCTCTCGAGAGAAATAAGTGGATCGGAATTGATTGCTTTGCTATCCCATCTAAAGAGGACGGAAGTACTGAAAAGCTCAAAATTCAGCAATCTGCACTTCTCTTCTCAGAATCTTCGGGTGAAAAGAAGGAGTGCGGGTTGGCAATACTTACGCTCGAAACAATGAGCAGCAAACAATACGAAATGGATAGCAGCATACCACTTGTCGTTACAAGTGGAGGTGGAGCATCCTGTTTGAAGTGGGGAAATGAAGTGTCGGTTTGATATTGGCATTCTCAAAGTGCTGTGTTTACCAATACAAATTTTAGGAGGCGATGCGGTCACTGTCCAGCTTCGGATTTCACAGGAAAACAGACCTAGGTCCTGGTATTGTTGTGTTTGGAGCAGCAACATATGCTTGGTAGGAGGTAAGGCAAATGCTTTTGTTTGCTGGTCACCGAATTACCGCCGAGTCTTCCCTATACTGGAGGTCACTTTGTACGTACAGCATCAGCGAAAGCCAAACCGGACAGGGATTACGCCCGGTTCTTCACGGACATCGAATGCACACATTAAACGCCAAAAACACCGTCAAGCTACGACGCATACCAATGAGGTATATGTACTAAAACCTGTATTAATGGCGACTAGCAGCCTGAACCTTTGCTCATTCTTCTCACAGGTGAGCATCTCAGTGCACACTGATTTACAACTAGTAGTGAAGAAATCATTTGCTGGCACAGATCCTTCAAAAACTGAGAGTGTATCATTAATAGCTACGCTGCGGGCATCATCGCACCAAGAAGATGGAGCCAAGTCTCTAATTTCTTACTACATCACGACCAGTCAAGGGGGTATATTATATCTGGTTGTGGAGATGGCAGAAGTAGTTATGAGGGGACGGTGATGTAGCCTTTTGCGCAGAAATTTCTCACCCGATCTACAGTAGTAGTAATCATGGTGCATGTACCCATTCGTGATTCAGAGCTGTCTTAGGTATTAGCATCAAGCCGCGAGAATTTCGCGCCTCGAATTTATAGCTAAGGTTTCACAAGTGCAAACAAATAAAAAGCGGAGAAGCGTGCCGAAGGCAGCGCATCTGCCTTGCCGTTAGCAGAGCCGTACAGGCGTTCGTTGATATTACTGTTGATCGAGAGTACGACCCACCTGGTGTGAGTCGTGAATGAGATGTTTGGCGGGTTAAATAAGACGCCATGACCCGGAAATGAACGTGCATATGATGCTAGCATAAACACGCCTTGGCGTAGGAGGACCACGTCAAAGCAGCAGCGAGAGCTTTGGCGGTGGTATAGCAACGTGGTCGACATCCTGCTTTCACAACAAGTCGCGAAAGGTCAAAGAGCTTCACAGTTTGAAGTTATAGCAAAACAAATAAAAAGTGGGGACAGTAGCTCGTCTCGAGTCTCTGCCGAGTCTCTTCTCGCACGAGGTCTTTCAGCCAACAAACGCTGACGTCGGAGTAATGTAGTATGTATTAAACGAAAACGACTGAAGTATTTACTCAGCGAGCAATCTCTGCAAGCCACTTACAGTCGCTCGAATCCGATATAGCAAGATCCGAACAACCAATTACGAATTGCAGCATCTCATCCAGTTGGCGCTGCTACCTCCTGATGTGTCTGTAACTGTAAGCGAGCGAATTTAGTAGGTGAGCAACGTCGTTAGATGAAATAGAAAATAAAATTTTGTTTTTCCTCTGAGTGATTTGTAGGTTACGCGAAAGTTTGTCAGCTACATTCATAAGACAAGGTTTTCATTCTTTTCCTAATCTTCATCGCGGCAGCAACCGACGACAGCAATCGCCGATGCCGGTACCAATGAATAATTGTTTTAAAGAGAACAGCTATTTACGCGTTCGGTTGTGTACGTTGCAGGAGCGGAATGGTCAGTGTGCATACGGACCCTCTTGCCGCGGTAATCTCATGATTAAAAGAGATGGGAGGCTTCACTCAATGTGCGAGACCCATCGTCTCTATCAAGTTGTGCGGTAACGCATGCGGCGGAATGCTGAACCGTTAAGATTGCTACGTCCAAACCAATGCAGTTACCATGGCTGTGGAAACAACAGCGATTCAAAGAAACGTGGACAGATTCATTTGCTATGTAAAGAGAACCGCGTCCAGCGGAATAGGTGTCAGCGTGACAGATACCACCGGACACGCACAATCGGGACTTATCCCCTTTAAATGGTGTTCTATCGTGAGACGCGGATAGTGCGCCACTACCAGTTGCCAAATCGAGTTGCCGCTTAGAAGAAAGCCCCCATGCATCAGAGGATCAGCATATTACGGAAGAAGACCAGCATGTGTATGATGCGGTAGATGACATCCAGAGTCGGGATTCAAGTGAGGTTGTTTAGAGTGGCGAGGACATTAACCCTCATTCACCTAAACATGTCCGATATGTTTGTGAAAAAAATCAGCATACACATCCGATATACATGTTTAACTGTTTATAATAGATTAGGCTTGGACGTATCGATTGACCATACAAACTCCTAGATAGTCTCCTGAAAAATCCGAGTGTTGATTTCCTTTATTTGGCTGTCGATGCACAGGAAGGTGTGTGCATCGGGTGTACTTGTTTTATCACGGAAGGAGCAAATCATGGTACATGGACATGTATGTATTCCGCAAACCCTTTCGGCAATGACCACCACTTTAGTGACATATTACTGGCCGAAAAGCGCTAATATACTCCACGCTGATTGGTTCGCTAAAATAGCTTCATAGCGGTCCCCACCACCGATCATTCCAGAATTTGCGGCCAGGACGATAAGGAGCGGCCCGCGCGCGGAGACGAAGGCCCACAAAGGATGGCAGCAACGAAACGCGTCGTCTGGCGCGCGCGGAGAAAGCGAAGCAGAGTACGTGGCTGTAGTGTGTTCCATGTGTTTGATCTATGCTCAGTTCTCGTTCGCTTGCATGCTGATAAGCTTCATGTGCTGCCTGCCAGACGCTGAGCGCAAAGCAGCAAGGGCCACCGCGACGGCACTGACGCGGAAGAAGCCAAGGACAGAGGATGCGCCCAAGAATCCGGCCGCCGCAGCCGGGCATCAACTCTCTCTCGGCAGCCTGTTGGCGGAGCGAAGCAGACGACCGCCACGAACCGCGTATATGAGCTCCAGACCGCACTGTGGCGCAAGTTCGCTCGGAGACAGTGGACGAGAACAATGCCGGAGTGCTCACGGAGGTGGCGATCGTCCGCATGCGTGACCAAGCGGGCACTGCTGGGGAGAGCCCCACATAGAAATAGATATATAAATGTCTGCGACCGTCTGACAATTTTCCAAATCCCTTCGCGCCAAACGTAGAGAGAGCCCCACTTTGGCGCGTCGTACGGGCTCACAGCCGGTCGGGGTCTTACTTTTCAGAGTCACTTTCAAAAAGAGCCCCACAAGCGCACCACCTCCCCACCACCCCTCCCACTACCATGGCCCCTGCTGCCTCCACCGTCCCCACCACTGCCGTCCTCAGCACCGGCACGGCGCACCCGTCGCCGTCGCCGTACGCGTATTACCTGAGTCGCGTGGCCTTCGCGTTCGACGACGTGATGAGGGCCACGGCCGATGAGAAGACCTGTGTAGCCTTTTGCCAGGCGAGAGGGCAGCTGGCACGGCGCATGTTGTGCTCCAAGTGCGATGGTGACATGTGCCTGTGCCCGCCCAGTCAAGCAGCCGCGGATAAACGCGCCAAACGCTGGCGCTGGTGGTGCTCGCGGAAAGGATGTCGCAAGGAGCGCAGCTTGTGGGCTGGCTTCTTCTTTGCGAAGGCGGAGCTGACGCTGTGCCAGTGCGTGCGGCTGATGTACTTCTGGGCTTCCAGCCTACCTACAAGCGTTGCGATGACATGGGTCGGCGTAAGTGACAAGGCCGTCACGGACCGGTACTTCTTCTGCCGAGATGTGTGCAGCAAGGAGATGCTTGCATGTCCGATGCAGGTGAGATTCTACGAATTGTTTAGATAAGTTGTTTTTCTAATACTCTTTTTGTCAATTTGTACATGTAGGCGGGCCTGGTCACATCGTCGAGATTGACGAAACCAGTGTAAAGAAGAAAAGCAAGTACAACCGGGGCGTGCACCACCCAGACTGCCGGCTGTTCGGCGGGGTCGACCGTACGTCCGGTCGCTGGTTCGGCGTCCTGACGTACGAGGATCGTACGAAGAAGACACTGAGTCAGCTCATCAAAAAGCACGTCAAGGCTCACACAACGATCACGTCGGACCAATTCGCTAGCTACGTGTCCACAAACCTCAAGCACACACTCGAGAACAACAGATGGTTGAAGAACATGCACTACATGCATAAGTGGGTGAACCACTCCAAGAACTTTGTCGACCCTACGACTGGCGCATGCACTAATCGCATAGAGGGCACTTGGGAGGTGCGCATCAAGCACAAACTGAAGAAGATGAGAGGCATCGACAAGCATCTTCTTCCCTCCTACTTGGACGAGTATCTTTGGCGGTCGTGGTATTTCGACGGCACGGTCGGACCGTCCGAGTACTTTGAGGAACTAGTTGCCGGAGTGAAGAAGTACTACTGGGGGTCGTGCTCACGGCGGACGAAGAAGACCAGAGAGAGGAGACCGCCCCAAGCGAGGATGTGGACAAAGAGGATGATAGTGTGCAGTATCAAGGGCTGGATTCCGATGCTGACTCGGGTACGGAATCCGAGTTCTTCGTCGATGAAGGCGTTGCACTGTCTGCCGCGGAGGACAGCGACACGAAGTCCGACGAGGAGCTGGCCAACCTGGACGACGAGCTGTACAAGGCCAGTCAAGATCGAAAGAGCGTGCGGGCCATGAAGACAAGCGGATGGGACTATGGTTGGGATCATTACATTTTGAAATATGTGCTTTTGTCGTTATGCGTTTTTAGTTGCTTACCAGTGTATGTGCCTCTGATATAGACGTGGCTCCTGATGCCACTTCGGCCCAACAGTACCCTGCGCTCTACAAGGGCCCATCCGGTCCGTCACCTGCTGTGCTCTCTAAGGCGGAATCTCCCTTGTCCCTGCTACTGTTTTCCCCGCCATGGTTCTGGGGGAGGTTGCCAAAGAGACTAACCGCTATTTCGGCCAGACCGTGCCTATGCGTGGGAAGTGGTTATATCACCATTGATACTGTAGGTTCAGCTACACCATTGACCGAATACATTACGGCTCAAGAAAACTCCAAGAAAGTACATTGATAAGTTCAACGATGGGCAAGGATACAGTGGTGAGAAAGAACATTGAAAGTTATGGAAAATATATTCGTAAGTTTCCGCTGCACTACCTTCGCCAACTTGTTGGGTCTGCAGCTCGAACCGTGATAACAAATTGCCCCACAAGTTTTCTCGTGAGGAACAACAAAAAGAGACGTGTGGAGTTCAAAAAATTGAAAAGGAATGAGCGAGCTGGAGATAAGGTCCTGGTGCAAAGTGATGTTGAAAAGCACAACATAGTGTTGGCTACACTTGCGCCTATCGTTTTTAAGAAGCTCGCCATGGTCGAAGTCACCTACAGCTTTTGTTGGATGACGGACTCTACTTCAAACGCTTATCAGGGCGGCACTGTTTCGTACCAGGATATCAGTGATAGTGACTCGATTGCAGAGACTGTAGTCGTGGGGGATGAGTTGGATGTCAATGAAGGCACATACTTGAATTCGGAGGACGGTTTCTTGGAGCTGGAGAAGGAAATCAACGCGCCTTACAAGAATAGCGGACGTGAGGACATTCAACCCGCTAATATGAACGAAGAAGCAGATGACAAGAATGCGGCGGACATGAAAAACAGTGCGATTCGTCACGTTTCCAAGCCTCAACGCGGCAAAGATGAAGAAGCAATTGGTGCTCTGAATGGTGATGGCATCGGTATCAATGGTGATGAACATCTCAGTGGCGACGACAATGGTGATGGTTTCGTTTTCAATGGTGACGATCACCCACCATTGAGAAAAGACAGTGCAATACTATCAGCAGACACAAAGACAATGGAGTTTGTTATGGCACCTGCAAAGAATAAGGAGCGCAAAGACACATATCCTCAACTTACGCAGCTGACTCTTTCTCCTAGTGTACAGTGTAGCAGGTCTAACTCAAGGAAATGAGGTAGCACGAAGAAGCTGAAACACCCCAGGGTACGTGTCGAAGTCATATTTGAGGAATACGCCAATGGCGTCCCGATCGCAGATGTAGTGGCATGGTTGGAGAGGTCACTTGAGTCAAAATAGCGAAAGTCTTCAACGTGTACCCTATGGTGCGAAACAAAGCGTCGGACGGAATGTCTAAAGTTTTAGTGGATGCCAAGAAAACCGAAGGCAGCGTGACATCAGTGGGTGTCGTTTTCGGTTTTGCTGCCGTGACAAATGCGGTGTCAAGTCTGAGAACAGACCTCAAACTGTCCAAACTTGTGTTTCCTCGCCCAAGATATGCGCTCCAGATACTACCCGATCCAACACCGTACCACGAGTGTGTTATATTACCTGAGGATGATCAAATCGATGACGCACATTTCCTTCTCGCCAAACTCCTTACGCGTCTGGCGCACGATCGTCGCTAGTACCTTCTTCGTCGCGTAATCCTTGCTCTCCAGCTGGTCTTCGTACGGGACCGCCCACGGGGTCACTACGTTTCGCACGTCATCCGGGTTCTTGTTTTCCTGTGGTTTGTGCTTGATCGTCGAAAAGGGGCCCTTAAACAAACAATTGACGTGGCTCTATCGCAGCCTACGAGTTTGGCCGGTCTCATATAAACTGAAAAGATTACAAGAAAATATCTCGAGAATTGCAAGCCTACCGTGGCTAAGATCGATGAGATGCAGAGCCTCATTGTGCTACCTCCCTATGCGTCTGCAGTAGAATCCTTCCCGTGTCGATTGGCGGTGCAGCGATCACGAAAAAGGTCCTGGCGAACAATCAGGTTGCCAAGGAGGGTCCGTGCTCGAACAGATCTCGACTCGCAGTACCAAAGAATATGCGCAGTAGGATGTCACGAATAACCTCGCTACGAAGCCGTAGCTCCTGCTGCAACTCTTCATTTAGTGCCGGGGAACTCTGATTTGCTATAATCCCAAGCCCGATGTCAGGTGACGTCAGGTAGGCCGGCACCGTGATAAATTTGTTTAAAATATGGGCTCATATAAGCAAACCATAAGCAGCTAGGCCAAACAAATCCCATCTTGTCTGACTCAGCCGTTTAGGTACGCTATAGCGTCGGGTGAAGAGTGGCAACACGTTCCTCACTAACTTACGTTCTGACCAGCATTTCCAATCACATAACCATGTCTTCACTCAAAGCAGATACGTTCGCCTCCATGGCATCCTGGGCCGCAAACGATAGTTTTGCATCCTCTATCTCCTCGCACACACAACGCTAAAATATCATCAAAAACGCAATCTCTCCTGCCTTTCGCTGCCTTTTCCACAGCCGAGCAACAAGGCAGCATCTGCATCAATGCGGACCTGCAGTGTGCCATCCACGGAGATCCGCTCCGTGGTCTCCTCCATATTGAGCAAATTCCGCGGGAACTGCTCGACGATATCAAAATCACCAAACGTGGATGTGCCGCTGACTTCAAGTCCTTCTGTGTGGTCAGTCCGAAGCCGCTGATGCGGAGGTCGACGCTGTGCTCGTTCCACTGCACGCGCGCGTCATACGGGATCGCGTTGTAGATGGGGCGCTGAGATAGATGCCATCCTGTGGACGTTGCAGCTGGTAGTACGGCCGCCACTCCGGCAGCGAGTTGACGTCCAAGTCCAGCGTCTGAGGACTCACCGTCTCCTTCTGCGGAGCGACTTCTTCTTCGTCGTCTACCTCCGCTTCGTAGTCCTCTTCTTCTCCAGGCTCCATCGTCTTAGCCTCCTCTTCTTCCTCTTCAGCGCTGTTATCAATCTCTTCTTCCTTCTCAGTGCTGCGCTTACTCTCGTTGAACATCGACTTCAATGGCATGTCGTTGGACTCGGTGCCGCTGTCAACGGGTGTCTGTCTGTACTGTGAAGCCACTGAGTGCGTCCTCTGCCAACTTCTTGAGTCTCGCGCTGCGCTCCTTGTCAGCGCTCTACATTAATTTGAAAACGAAATCATAACCACGCGTATACGGCACAGATCTTACTGGTCAGCGGTCCCTGGCGAAAGTCAGTTTGGTGCCAGCCAGGGGCGGAGGCAGCCCAAAATTAAGAGGGGGCATAGTGAATAGGGGTTACAAGCATCCGCTTTCAGTGTTCAGTTGAAGATGGCCCCTCCCTATAAGGTTTAAAGTGCAAGTAATCACCTCTTTTTCAACAAGCAACAGCGCTCGCAGCCGGAGGAACGTAGCCATTCTATCAACACTGAGCCATCGATTTCAGACAAGCCCACAGCTTCGACAATTATTACTTCGGAAGACTTGGACGTCGCGGCTGCTGTAAACTGGTGCTCAGAAAATGAAGTACCCGACGATCCTCTAGATTGCCGAGTTCATGATTTCGTTCGTTGCGATCCAGTGGACCGACCCCCAAATTTGTTCTCGCTAAGACAACTTGCCGTTGACTCTAAGCTTCGCCGGGGTGTACTTTTCGCGTACACCAAGATGAACTTGTTCCAACCAAAGTTATGCTGTTATCCAAGTCGGCCTTTTGGCAAGCGAACGAGGTCTTCTCGGTGTGAGTGGCTAGAGAAATGTAATTGGCTGGAATACTCAGAGAAGTCGGACGCTGCGTTACTTGAACTCACCTAGTAAAAATGAAATGTGAAATTAAAAACTCACAAAATGATTAAAGCGAATACGTGGTCACCTTCTCGTCATTGCCGCAGAACGCAATGCCTTGTCTTGCCAGAAAAAGACTTACATCTAGTATCTGACCGAGTCTTTTCCGGTTTTACTGTCATTGGGTTGCATGAGTCCTTTCGAGACCAATGGTGGTGTAGCTGCTGCCCCTAAGAATTTCATAAAACGATGCTTCTGCGTTATGATGTCGAGAACAAGGTTGTCCTGCGTGGGCTGCTAAACCGTCCTTCGAAGCAGCTTTCTTCCAATTATGAAATCCCTGAGAATCTTTTGCTGTCATTGCCTCTCGACTTAGATACCACCATCTACAAAACCGGGGCAGCTTCTTGGAGATGATCTCCTTTTTAGCAAACTGCATGCCCGATTTTGGGAGTTTGATGAACACAGCTGCAGGCAATGCGAAGTAAACTTCTCTAGTCGTCCAGCGTGAGCTTGTTCAGTGCGCCGACTCGTTGGTGCGTGAATATATTGTGGAGCGCGAACTTGCGGATGGGTATTTCATTATTCTAGTTGACGAAGCTAGCTGTGAAGCAGGGAAGGAAAACATGGCAGTTGTCGTCGGATTTTAATTGGTAACACTGGATCAATCCAGCATCAGTTTTTAGGTGCGATTCACGTGCGCAGTACCTGTGCGGACTCACTAAACTAAAAACTGCATTATTGGGACATATACTATTTGGGGAGTTAAAATGTGTCGTTGCCGCGGACAAGGGTACGATGGGGCTTCAAATATGTCCAGATATTTCAATGGTCTTCAAAAATTAATCCGTGACTCTTGCCCATACGCATATTACGTATACTGCTTCGCACACCGTCTTAATCTCGCGGTCGTGACAGTAGCCAAGCAGACTGTTTCAGTGGTGGAGTGCTTTAGTATTGTGCAGTCTATTCACACAACAAGTAGCGCCTATTGTAAACGAAAAGATCAACTGCGAGACACAGCACGCGATGAGCTAGAAAACCTGCTCAGCGAAGGTTATCTCGAAACTGGAAGGGGTAAGAACCAACTGCTTTCAACTCAGGCGCTGAGTGCAACCCCGATGAAATTGTCGCGTTCGAGCTCTGCTCGTAAGATGGCTGTGGAAACCAATAATTCGGGTTCTTGGTTGCGTGAAACAGACGGAACCAACCCTGAAAAGCGCGCTAAAGCAAAGGCCTTCTTTCCAAGATGCAAACTTTTAACTTCATTTTCACACAGAAATTTTTATCATGGTTTTGAAAAGGGTGAACATTTTGTCGCAGTATCTTCAAAAGGAGGATATGGATATTGCATCGGCGGCAGCTTTAGTAAAGCAGACACCGGCCAATTTCAACAGTATGATGGACATTACACAAAATGACCTCGATAGCTGTAGTTTCTTTACTGTTTGAGCAGTGGCATTTTGTAGTTCACTCAACGAGACCATTTTGGTACCTGCTAAGTCGACATCGTGGCAAAGACGAGGATCTCGTAACAGAGGAATGGGCCGGCCTGGGATCACTGGTGCAGATACATCTTTAACATCCGACACGCGCACGCAAGAAACTCATTATTTTGAGGACGTATACCTACCAATTGTGAAAGGTATTTCAGCCGAGTTGAAACGACGGTTTAGTGGGGAAATGCTCGAGCTGATGGATCTGTGTGGTGCTTTGAGTACGCGAAACGACTTTTCTTTCTGGAACCCTACCTCTATTTGTCAATTTGCTAGCGATTACTACCCAGAAGATATTGGAGATCAATTTGATTCGCTGACAAATGAAGCAGCTAGGTTTCTTATGAATGATTCTCGATTTAAGAACACGAAGTCTGTTAACCAATTCAGCGCCACCGACGCACATTCTGTATACCCATTACTGTATCGAGTGGTGCAGATAGTTTGTATATTACCAGTGTCGACTGCGAGTACGAAGCGATCGTTTTCAGTGATGAAGCGAGTTAAAACCAGATTACGGACTACAATGAGTGGCGATTGGTTATCCGATCTACTGATTCTCAGTATCGACAGGGACTTATCGTCTCAGATCAACCGCGATGACGTACTAGATCGCTTCAGTTGCGCATCAGAACGACGAATTGTCTCTAATATAGACCTACCCAGGGTCCCACAGTGATTTTGGAAGCTGGCAGCAGGATTTGGTAATGAAAGGGATAATAGTGATCCTTCCATTGTTTCCTATCGATTGATCGAGAAATTTGAGAAATTTGGGGGACCCCGACAAAGGGGGTGCTCCGCCCTTGGTTGGTGTCCGCGACCAGCGTCCTGCAGCAGTCAAGTGATCGATTTACCATATTTAGTGCTTGCCGAAACGGGCCCTCCGGAATCTTGTACACCCTTCACTCTAATTAGTGTGACCCCGGCTAATTATGGTGTACGATTTTATCGGAGAAAGTCGAACTTTTGAATTGATCTTGTGACAACACTATTAAAATTTTATTGAAAGTAAGATGATGATTGGCTTCGCCTCGGCGAGATCTGCTCAAAACCACTGTATTTGTGCTCTTTTCAACTGTTCGGGAATTTTTGTCATCTGTGGTGTCACGGAAAAGTACAGAAGCATGACTATATTCGAAGCACGACTAATTAGAGTGAACGGTGTACAGGTAGAAGCAGTATATTTTAGCGACCCTTCGAGGTATTGAGTTTTTCCGCCAAAGTATATTTCAAAATCATTTCTGATACAAACATTTTTCAACATCAATTTAACCGGGAGGACTACCGTGTTTCTTAGAAAAAGTACGAGAAAATCGTGAGGAATAAAACGAGTAACGGGGATTTTTTTGGCGAGTTTCATACTTTTGAAGGGGCACCCGTACGAGTCTTACGCACGTGGGGCCTCTACAAACATCAAGTGATGAAAAAGATATCCGTAAAAACACGTGTACCCACTCCACTGCCAGTTTTCGCAAAAATGGTTTCAATCACTCCAAAAACTCTACAAGTTGAAGTACGGTGCTTCAGAAATGCTCGGAGCCCGTCTAGCTTCCAGCCCTAACGGCTGAAAGAACAGTTTAAACGTTTAAACATGTTTCAACCAAGAACATAAGTGGATTTCCGGTTGTTTCAAGAATACACCCACTGATCGATGTATCAGAAGTAACCAAAATTGAGCCGTTCTCATTGTGAGCTGAGAGACCTCCCGCGCGACGAAGACTCGAGCTTGCGCTACTGTTCTTTCAGATATTGTTCTCTCAGCGGAAAGGCTGAGAGCCAACCGCCCTCCGGAAAGACGTCCGGTTAAAAACGGCTCTGTAAGTATACAGTCAGATTAATCCTAGTCTAAGTATTAATAAAGGCCGTCTCATTCATTTTTTCATTAGGTTCCACGGGACCTACCAAGTGTTTCATTCAGGTATTTCAGCTGCCATGATGAAGCGCAAAGGGCTGTAGTGATCATTTCAATCGGTTACACGATACCTACCAGTGTTTCATTCAACCATGATGAAACTCGAACGACTGCAGTGCTCCGATCCGCTAAAAGATGGCCTACGGTGGCTAGGTCCGACGGTAGCATGGCAAACGGTGGCTACACCGACTACGTCCGACATTTTCGGCCAGTCCTGGTCATCCACGCTCTGTGTGCTTGCCCAACAAGCGACAGCAGATCTTGGTCCTGGGCAGCGAGGAGTTCTACAGCTTGAGCGACCCGAAAGACGCAAAAAATGCTGCCAACTCAGTGAACACGTCTGACAGCAAGGGTATACTGGACAGCCAGTACTCGGGCACGCTGGGCAAGCGCGGCGGGTTGGTGGTGCGTTATTCTGCCAAACGACAAGATCGAGTTCCAGCTCATGTTCGTCGTACCTTACGTCGTCCGTGTGGTGGACAACCTCATTGTCACCATTGAATATATACTGAAGCTTGCGTCTGAGAAGAACTTTTGTCCTATCGATCCAATTACGATTCGTCGTATCTACAGGCTGAAATTCTACCACATGATGCCTCAAGGTGAGATCGATGCCCAGGACTGGATGGAGATACTACTTTACACGCAGCAGCAACGACAATCCCACTCACCACCTGCGCCAGCCCCGCAAAGCACTCTGAAGCGCACCAAGCAATCGTGATCTGTTTGGTAAAAAAAACGACACAGCCATTGTGTTTTCGAAAGGATGCAGATCGACGACTTAAGTAACACATGCTTTAATGGCGAACTGGGCAGATTGTACTTGATAGTCAGGTACATGAAGTCCTCTACATCTACCCTTCGAAAATGGTACCTGGTTTGTTGATCGGTGCTGATATCATCTCCCTCATGAGCCTCTCAACTCAACACGCAGCGGCTGAGAGAAGCACGCGTGCAAAGTGCGGTTTTGTTTATACTGTGACATAACCACTTGTGGAACATCTCCAACCGGAGGAGTTCACACACAAAATGTATCGGTTACGTACGCTCGACCACCACCGAGAGCCAACACTGACAGTCAGCCCTGGTGATGATGTCAAATGGCATGACTCCATACTAGGATCCATCACGTGTAAAAGAAAGAACTAAATATGTTGAAAATGCATTGTCCACCACATTGTAACACTCCGCTTGGACCTATCCACCCGAAATCAATTCACCAATCGTATTGCACACACCCGTCCAGTTGACGCTAAAACAGATGTACACAGTCAATCAAAGACACGTCAATGCCAACACACAATTCGAACAACTTGTCGTTTCCCTTCTTAGGGGGGCAACGAAAGTTTACATTAATGGGAGCACCATCAGCTCAGTCCGATCAGGGACGGGGAAAGCGGTGCCCACAAATGGTCATGCGTCATCCCCCTACTAATGCAACGTCGAATCACGCCACCATGTTTGCCGACAGCGTTACCACAGATTCCTTGCAGAGTCTAATGTAGGTCTTGAACGCGTCCGAAACCCACCGACCATGAAACTGGATCATGAGCGCATCCGTTCCGGCTCGGTACACGTGTGTAGCTCCGCCAGCGCGTAGCGAATGAGAACTGAAGTCGCGTGGGTCTAGGCCGGTAGTGATGGTAGCTCGCTTGATGGTACCTGATACGTCAGAAGTAGCGATGCAAGCCGGACTTCCGTGACGGTCCATATACACAGCGGCCGGAATTTCAACGGGCAGGTTTCCCTGGGCCTGAAGGAGGACCAAGGCGCCGAACACAAGGCACAGAAATGGGTGTCCAGAACGCGAGAGCAGCCTTGTAGTGGGAGAGTCGCCTTGGTTCGTCTTGGAGCCGATGAGACGCATGCAAACTGACTGCGAACTGGAAGGAGACAGGGTTGGCCGGTTCTCCGCATCCCCAACTGCAATGTCTTGTGCACGAACAGCAAACCATTTGAAAGAACAACCCCTTATTGCCACGATCTCCGAGCGTCGCAGGAGAAAAAGAACGCCAAGCACATGACTCCCCACAGGGCTTGCGCTGAGGGTTCAGCCATCGAGAGATTGTCGAAACACGTCTCGAGAAGAGCGATCGACACGGGAGCTTCCGTTGCGGTGGCGAGTCGAGCCGGCTGATTCCTTTGAGCAGCATGCGGATGTGCGGGTTCGTAACGGGGAAATCATGACCGGCAACCGCGAAGAAATGGCGGATGCCAAAGAGAACCGACATGATAGAAACGCTACAAAAAGGCCCTCCACGTCCAAAACCAAACTGGAATCCGTGGAGGATAAAGTCGGAAATGGGCTGCACTCGATGAGTCAGTGGCACGCCTTCTAGCGAGGGCGATATACCGCGGCGAGAAGCCCACGTCGTCCACTTGGTTAACGATCGACTGTACTGTTCGAACGTGGAGTCGGCAATGGAGTGAGCGCGGAAATACGTTGCCAGATATCCGTCAGACCCTGGATATCGATCGACGATGATTACTGCGACCAACCAGAAGTTAGTGACGAAAACTTGATCGCACACGAGGCGTTAGTTGTGATGCGGTACCCGGTGTCTGCACGATCGTTGTCGACACCAGCCAATCGTAGCAATAAAAACGTTTCCCACTAGCATAGCAACCGGATTAGGAATTGGTTTCGCGATGCGAGTTTGATTTGCCACGACACTAAAGAAGTATTGTTGATATGGAACTGAACGTGACGCGGGCGTCCATTGCGAGTAACACCAGAACCCTACCGTGATCCCCACGCATGTGCGGCACATACACAGGACTGCAACTCGCGGAAGTTGATGTCGAACCCGTTCGACACACCACACTTGAATTTGGCAATCAATTCGCGCTCGCTGTCCGAAAATTGATACGTCAGAGCCCTTGCGGAAGAAGTGTCCCACGCACAGATAACGTGATCGGAAGCATCCATCTCGACCACAATGTCCGGTGCTGGGAGCGAGTTGAAGTACTCCAGTGATACCCCGTTCTGTGTAGCACCTGCCATCACAACAGCAGATCCTGTTGCATGTCTGGCGTGATCGAAACACGCTGAAACCGGTGCATGAAGCTCTCCCACTGCCTTAGGCGCTGCAGAAACGGTCGTGCTGCACGAATACAGGTTGCCACGTGCTAAAGCTACCCAACAATGACCGATATGACTGCCGCGAAAGAGACGCAGCACAGTAGGCATCCGCCACGATTTTCCGTGCTTTAGTGACCTTTTCAGCCGGCATAGACGCTGTTTCCGCGACGGTGTCGAACTCGAGGCCAAGAACGCGCTGCTTGGTACTCCATGCAGTGAACTTCTTGACGTTGATAGCGTCCCAGCACTGCTACCCTGGCAAACCAAAGGGATCGTTCTGCGTCGCTATATGACGTACCAATGTCTGCAGACACGTTGATATGGTCGTCAACCGAGTGGTAATTGAAGAAACCTTTCGGAAACCAGTCATTCGTGTGTGACCCGTGCGCGTAGGCGATGACCCCATCGGCAATTTCGTTAAACCCTGGAGACCCCGTCCAGCCGAATGGGGCGGATAACTCGATCACGATAATGTCGTCCTCCTCAATGTGTCCGGCGAACAGATACACGCTGCTGCTGTGGATACTGATGTTGCGTAAAGCAGACGCAACGTCACCTACCATCACACAGATCGACTCGCCAGGATGTTTGCGCTTCGACTTCAGAATCTCCGTAGCCGCTGCGTCGCAGTGATTGTACTCGGGCTTGCTGATACTCTGCTGATCCGTGCAATCATTGATGGAGACACCTTCAGGAAACGAGAGATCGTGGATTGTACGATCCGAATCACTAGGGTCATCACTGCCCTTGTCGACAATACCGAATGGGGCTTATGATAATCTCGGGCCATTGCTTGAGGAGGCTCCGGTCGACCACCAGACACCGCCCGGCATCCTGCTCCTTGCGAATATACTTTCAAAGAACGTTGAGCCGATCCCTCGCCGACCCGTGGTTGGGAGGTCGTTGAAACTGTCGTGGTGGTGACTTGCTTAATCGCACTTCTACACCTTCTTGAACAATCTTCTGGAGAGCTTCCAAGTACCCATTGCAGACTTTGTTAAGCACCGCCGGAACCGGATTCTTGTTTGGACGGTAGTCGGTCGCAGTCTGTCCATGCACCAACTCAACAAAAGCTGCTAACGATGCGCCGGACCGACGCGCGTACTCGGATAGCGCCTTCTATAGTGGGGTGTCTAGAAGGTATTCGGGGCCGTCTAGCCCCGGTCGAAACAGCGGGTAATTTTCCGGGGTAGCGCAACACCAACTGTCGACAAAACCTGTACCAGCGTGGCCCTACGGTTCAATCGCAATTGGTCGCATCTCGTGCTAGCATACTTCTGCATTGCTGCGGCTGTCTTCGAGCTGATAAAGGGGCGGAAGCGATCTGTGCATGGTGCGATATAGGCGTTCGCATCAACCGTTCTTGCCCTGCGCCGCTTAATCTGGCGCACGGGAGGTAGTTCAGCTTCAGAAGGTTTAGCCACACGCGATAGCCTCTTTGCGGTGGAGCTTGTAGAGGCCGTTTTTTCTACCGGAGGGGCAGCTGGTCGTAACGTTGGTGCAGCCGCTCGCAAAGTTAGAGGAGCCAACGTAGCATGCGACGACGAGGATAGTGGTATCGGCTGTATGACCGGTACTGGCTGTATAGCCGTGGGTGACTGTATGGTCAACCCGGAATGTATATTCAAAGGAGGCTGTATACCCGAGGGTGGCTGTATGGCCGACCCGGACCGTAAGGTCGAAGTTCTCGCGAGAATAGCACTGGTGCCGAAGAGGCGTTGCAGGTGGTATAGAGAAGTTGGTGTTTGAACGACCGGCGGGGTCGGACCAAGCTCAAAACAGACGGCCTCACGGAAAATTTCCGCTCCCGCGACGTTTCGGCCGGCGCGCGCGCCGACCTCTGCGCCATACGATCATTGCTCTTATGCAGATTCTCAGTAGTGCTTGGTGTATTACTCTACGTTATCTGCGTTTCGTACCGCGGTGATGTCTAGATGCCATCCTTACGGCACCATCAGCGCCGGTCTTCGTCATGCGACCCTCATCTTCCCTATGTGCGCTCAACCCACGGGCTGGGAGGCCCTCCGGCCAGTTGTGCAGGCGGCGGAAGTTGCCGCAGCGATCGCGGTATTCGCCCGAGCACGGTAGGCCTGCCATATTTAGCAGACAAGGCTCTTGATCTCGGCGGTTGATCGGAATCAGGTGGCGTAGGGATTGCTGGACGCCGAGCAAAGTCTCTGCTCCCGTTCTCCCGCTTGCGAACTGCACCCACGTCTTCCCCTTCTCCGCGCTTGGGTTGAGATAGTGCACCTACCAGTGCCATAGTCCACACCGGAGACTGGTAATCGATCGACCGCAACGCCTCGCTGAACCCACACCACCACTCCGGATCATCAAGCTGCATGAAGCCTAGGGCGGATCCGATGAACTTATTCACGTACAGGAAGGTGAGTCGGACACGAGCGGGCGTGTTCTCTGGGTCGGCGGACTTGGTCTTCGCAACGAAAATCCGGAGCCGTGACGTGAGCTTCCGTATGTGGTCGTACCACACATCCTGCCCAAAGGCAAACAGACCGTGAAGAGCGTCTAGGATGTCTTCGTACGTGGTGCACTGAATCGGTGCAGGAGGCAAGGAAGCCGACGGGCTGAAGTCGCTTGCAAAGTTGGCGTTGGTCGAGCCATCTTCAAGGGTGGACATCTCACTTGACTTTTTGAAGTGCAGAACGGTCAACCGCGTGACCCGAGGCGGCCACTGAAGATCGCCATCAGCACCGCAGGTGTGCTCCGAAACTTGATTGACTCCAGCTCCCGCATCCATAGAACCAAAGACATGGCAGAAATAGGCTTACCTGCTTCAGTCCCAAACGACTGGAACATCCTGCTCGCCGCGAGCAGGTGCGCTTGAGGTGGATTGTAACCTCTCTTCGCCTTCTTGGATCCACCCGGAAAGCTTGCAGTAGTCACATAGCATATCTCGCCGGGCGGCATCTCCCCCATGCTGTTGGGTGCAGTCGGCATGCGCGGGTTCGTCGGCGCCCGTGTCCTGGCTATTTGTCTGCTCGGCGACCACCGCACGAAGCCGCTCGACTTCGGCCTTCAGCAGTAGCAGCTGGGACGTCGTGTCGTCGCTGTCCGGAGAGGCAGCGGCAGTAGCAGCATGGTTCTCCTCCGGTGCGATGCTCTCCTCACGAGCCGAACCGGGCTCGAACGATGCCATGAATGTGGACAGGTCAAACCTGCAGTCGGATCGAGCTCAAGACGATGGACGCTTCGTAGGTGCCACCTTCTTGTCGGCCTTCGCCTTCCCAGGTACCGGCGACTTCCGGGTCTTCTTCGCCGGTGGAGCCGGGGGCTTCTCCTCCAAGTCGGAGCCCGAGTCGTGGGGAGCTTCGGCCGCGGCCTTCCGAATCGTGCTGCTATTGCTAGCAGTAGCTGGACGACTCGCCAGCTTCTTCTTACCCTTGGCAGCCTCCAACACAGTGTCGCTCGACACCTGTTTCGTGGTCGCACGCTTGCTCGCTCGCAGGGGCGCCGGGTCAGCAGTGCACCTCGCTGACGTCGTTGTCCATGGATCTTCAGTACCCGTGATGTCCACGACGTCTGGCGAAGCAGCAGCCGCAGCTGGTGGATCGCTATCCGATGGGGCCCTGTCAGCCATGGATGATGGGGAGCTGGGTGCGCCGGCTTGGTCGGTGGTTCCGCGGGTGAACATGTTGGTCTTGAGAGAGGATACCCCGTTCTTTCTTGTTTTCGTGGTGTTCTTCTTGATTCGAAGTGAGGGAGAACACCACGCGTTCATCGGGTGGACTGCAGCGGAGATACCGGTGTGTACCGGCATCAAGGTACAATTTGGTGTGGAAAACACAATTCCCTTGTTCTCCATGGAATACATCGTATCAACGTGTTCCATAAACCGAATCTTCCGCATGCATGTTTGTCGATCCACGCAAACGCCCTCCCCTCTAAGTATTTCGCTTCGCAGGGAGAATGAAGCGCATCAGCCTTTCGCCTCGACGCCACGTCGCAGCCGTAATAGCGGTACCCATCATTGGGGCACTTGGTGCTGCCGCGTACCCACGCAACCCGCCTTGACGGAACTTCGGCTGCTCCATCCCCGATCTCTCGATCAAAAAGATGACGATGAGAAAACAGGCCCCATGTGCACGACTTGCTTGGCAGTTAGTAAAAAATAATATCAACCCTCGGTACCTTCTTGCCCCTGAGAACTTTTACGATTTCGGTATGGAGGACCGCATCAGCTGTCGATTCCAGTGCATACTCCTCACCCTCACATGCATGGCCGAAGAACCTCTCCGAACGGAAACTTCATGAATAATACGACTGAACAAGCCCTTACGATTCCACACATGCTCACCGAATGAAGCACGGTAATATAGATAGTACAGACACCCCATAGTCTACACTAACCTTCACGCAACCTACGACCAGGACCTACAAAAGCACACCATACACAGAGATCCTTGTGCCTGGAAGAAGTTAGTGCTTGATAGTTTCCTGGGGAATTGTAAACTGTATGAATAAAGTAATGAAAGGAAAGCAAACGATCTGAGCTTTCCTGTGGACTTTGGCTACTTTGACCTTTCGTGCGGAGCGATCTTGAGTGTTGGCTGGGAGTAAAAATCGCTCAGAGTACTGTAAAACTTGATAGATTCTTTGATCCAGTTTGCCGAGTCGACCGTACGAGGTTTCGTGCGGTCTTGCACATCTAATACGCGGCGCTTTGTAGAGTCGCGCTCTTGCCGTTCCGTCGAGACTCTTGCGATCTGCAGAAAGATCTCAGCGACCTTCTACGAAAATCGCTTCTTCCGGCCGAATGCTTCCGGTCGATCTGCTCCTGGCAGATTCATCTCTGATTGGTCAAATCAAATCTGATGTTGGCCGATCATCATTCTGGATTTTGTGACCCACAATGTTACAACACGTTAGCGGATCGAAACCATACGGTCCATGTATCGTCCCACATGTTTGAAACAAGGATTAGACAATGTTTACCATGTTTGTAATTTAAAAATACCTTTCATTTTTTTAATTCGAAATTTACAATCACTCATTCCTGCCACACGTCCCAGAAGCCTGCGCCGCCGTGAGATAAATTTACCACCCCTGAAGCCCCGCCGAGCTACCAAGATGGGTGTTACGTCTCCCCTTTCGCCCCCACTACGTATCGAGGTATGTATTGCGGTCTATCGATGGTCATGCGACCTCTTTATTAACTATTACGTGTCATTTCCTGCTAGATCGAGATTTGGACGCCTCCTGCACCGACCAAGCCGACAAGCGGACGCACCCACGGCTAGCCAGGCTCTACAGTGCTCAAGTTTTATCAGTTAGAGCACTTGCTATTCGTCTTACACGTGAGCGTACGTTTGTGTAGCTAAGTGAGGGCATTTGGAGAAAGGAAGCAGCATCTGGAGACGGACGGTAGCATTTACCTGGCCAGATACAAAGGCTATGCGCAACTGTGCAACGCTGAAGTAAGGATATATGCTGTTTGCTATGCCGTATATGTACTTATCTAACGCTCTTCGCTCTATGTCGTGCTTGTGATAGACCATACCTCGAGCGTTCTTCCTCTGCGAAACACATCCACGTACGTTTACCTGTATGGTACTAGAGGTAACGATGTGATACTTGGTGCCCAAGCATGTAATGTCCATGGTTGGTTCCATGTTTCGACCATATATTGCCTTCTATTTACATGTGTTCCCCATGTACTGAGCCATGTTTGCCCATGATTTATATCGATGGATACATATTGTAGATGGTACACACTAAAAGACCGCGCCGATATTGCGGTCACTTGGGCTTCTGACTACCAACCAGTAGCAGAAGCTGCGAATAGGACAGTGTTAGTGCTGATGACAACGTCGCCGCGTCGGTTGATAGTTTGCAGGAGGAAAAGGCCTACGTACCCTACGTCCAAATCACGGATATTTCGGCATAAATTGAAGCCGCTGTTGCACAGGGAAGCCGCAAACATGCACTAACAGACGTGGTGAAGAGTTGTACTACGCGCCGGAACCTTGGACTTACCACGAGATGGGGTCAGATTTATAAGCCTATTTGAAAAAGTACCAGAGTGAAACGCGATCGCTTCTTGTGATCGGCGAAACCCAGAATGTCGCACTCCGTAACCGCCGAATTAAAGCATGGAAACCCATGCAGGAAAACCGGAGTCCGAGTTACCTCTGGTGCCCGAAGTTTTAGAGTTTTACGAGAGGGTTTACATTTGCACGTACGGGTGGAAGTCGCGTGTAAGCTCCAATGGACAGCGCCCTCGGCACAAAGTGAAGGATGCGGGGTGTCAAGTGCGGGCGCGAGCCCAGACTGTGGAGTTGAAAATGGACAATGGCGCATTCACGTTAAGAATGTTGTTTATGCCCACTGCCATGCTGTATCGGGCGACATTCACCAACGGTACCCTTTTGTCCGCCAAGTCCTGACAAATTCACCTATCATGGGCGATGGGTAGCTAATGGTCGCGAGTAGCGCCAGCGCGATCATAAGCTACGACTGCATTCGCTAGAATTCTGTCCACTAGGTGCCGTCAACAACATGATCGCGAGGGTGAAATCGTCAGGTGAGTGATGCGTCGTTAGTATGCATCTTGCTCTTGTACGCTCTTCTAATACATTAAATATGTGGTTTGGTATTAGGGGGTCATTTGAGTGACGAGGTTTATGTAGCCTAAATGCTGGTTTTCTTTGATCTGGAGGCGCCTCAAAATGTGTCTGCGGTCGATAAAAACGTAGAAGGTCAGAACGCTGTTGTAACGGTTAGTTCACATCACATGCGCAAGTTGTTCAAGCGTTTTCAGAAATCTTGCTGATCGACTGAATGCACAAGACGAAACAGGGTAGTACGATGTTTGCTATCACTTCCTACGTTTTGCCATGTTTTGAAGACTTACTTGAAGACCATTTTTGTTGTTGTTTGTCCGTGTTTTGCTATGTTTCATTGTTGAATTGTGCGACTTTCAGATACAACTACCAACTCTGTACTTCGATGGTGATGGATCAGTTCGGGAACGGCCATACATCCGTCATAGAACGAAATTCAGATTGGCATATGATGAAGGTCATCGAACAGTTCCAGGACGTGAACGATTGCGAGAAGACCAAGAATGTAATGGCTGATAAGGATCTCAACGAGATCGAAGTACTGCGGAGCACGTTTCCTGACGCTCGGATCCTGCTGTGTCGATTTCATGTGCTCCAATGGTTCCGTGAAGCAGTTCGATACACCGAAACGTATGGGGAGTACAGCCATGACGTTTTGAAGCAGATGGACATCTGTGTTCACAACATGATGTACGCCAAGTCCGAGAAGGGGATTACAGCAGCATTTTGACTAGTTCAAATAGTTAGCTGGTCGAGATGGCTGTCGAATTACTTTGACGCGAACTGGGTTAGCTGCAAAGAAAATGTGGGCCACTTGCTTTCGGATCGATCTACCACTTTTTGCAACAACACCGATACCGACTTCCTCGGCTTACAGTGGAGACCGGCAAATAAGAGCGTCCAGTCACATTGCAGTATTTGAGCGCTCTCGCCGCCTCGGCTTATAAGTTCTGGAGCAATTATTTTGACACAAATGTACTAGTATGCGTACTGGTATCGTGATTTTCCTCCAGTCATGCAGAGATTCTCCCGACCGTCAGCTGTCCTTATCCGGTTGCCTGCTTTGCTGGTGGGTGTGCGCGCTACCTGTCGGTAGCCCCTGTATCTGATGATGCCGTGTAGAGTATTCGAGCTCGCTGTTCTCATGTGATCCTAAATATAGCAGCACTAACTCGTGGCGCTACAGTAGCAGCATGTACCGCGTTGTCGTGCAAATTATTAGACCACAAGACCCTGCTAGAAGTCGCTGGGACTACTTTGATCTGCCGAATGAGCTGTAGTAATACCCAAATCGCGACGCGGCTGTACCACCTGGCCATTACACGGGCATGGACGCACTGATTGAGATACTACCATAGTTATTGATTACTAGCCCGAAGCGGCTCTGTCTACAATGCAAATGTTCTCGAATGAGGTTGCCGGTTTTCTTCTACGTATAGCTTCTTAACCGGAATAGACTTGTTAATCTCTCGTACCACCTGCACTGTAGTGACTCGTGGTACGCTGTTGAATGAGTCAAACATGAAAGCAGCCGTTCCTCATCGTCCAACACTACATTGGAGTCTCCCTTAAATACTAATACCGGTACCGCTAACAGTAGCCAAAATCGGAAGGTAACTTTTTCAGAGTGGTACACTGTATCGGTAGGTAGAGTGTCCACTATAAGCCGAGGAAGTCGGTAATCGTATTGAGAGCTTCTTTGGAAAGCTTAACCCCATTCACCGATGTATACAGTGTATACATACCGAAAACGTCACATACATGCAGGGCATACATGTTACCCCGCCTTAAAAAGTACAGTCTATGTGGGAAGGAAACGTGCTGATGATTTAATTTCAGTAGAAAGTACAGTAATTTGTATTACCCGTATACATGTTTCTCAATCAAAAAGGATAAATGACCCCATATACATACCCTACGTATGTTTTCAATACAATACTAAACGTCGGAATTACTACCCATATACAGTCTACTTTATAGAGGACAAAGCAATGCACGTATGCCGTGCATGCATGAAGCAAAAAGATGTGTATAATACCGGTATGTGTACGAGGAATACAGGTCAAGGTGCGTCTGGAGAGTTCAATGAGTATGAGGCAGTGTTTGGAAACGGGGATTCAGTTTCAGCGGCGCAAAGAAGACAAGTACGTCACTAAGGTTATAATTCCCCGGACACAAAGCCCCCTACGATAACAAAAAGAAACGTAAAATGTAAACTAAAAAAACGGTTTAAAGTTGGATTATATGCAGCAAAACCTCCCCATAACCAATCAACAATATCTTTACCTATTAAAGAAGGAACTGGTACAATTAATAAAATTAAAGCTGAAATAGATGTCCAAATAATTTCAATAGTAGCACCGTGTACTACAGTTGATGTAATTTTATTTTTTCATCAAAAAGAGTAATAACTCTAAATATCATCCAACAAAAACAAATACAGTAATCATAATAAAAAACATTAAATCATGGTGAAAGTTAATAGTACCTTCCATTACTGGAGCTGCTGGATTTTGAAAACCTAGTTGCCAAGGTTCTGCCATATCTAAAAAAGTGAATTGATTATTTATATACTTTCATATTGTCATAATATTCTTGAATTTTTTTTTACTTACTTTTTAACTTACAAAATTAACACAAATACCGGAACACACAAATCACTGTCGGGTTCCGTGTACCGGTATGCCAGGTCGTGGTATACCGGCTACCCGAGTCTATGGTACATGAATCTCTTGCATTAATTGAGCGCAAGACGCCGTTTGGGCCTGCTATGGATCTGACATCGCAAGGTGATGCGTCTAAAAGCGTTGGCTATGAAATGTAGCAAAACTTGGCGATTACACGCATCTTCAATTGATGGCGATGCAATACGTATGAAGTATTGCAAAGACAGTATGGAATGCTACATTTAACTTATGAACACTGTGGACAGCGTGTTTGCAGATGAGGTGGCCGACGTGTTAGATCAGCGGATGCTGCAAATCTAGTTGCATAACAGACTTCCAGTTTTTGGTGATGGCATCTAAATTGAGGCAGAGAGAAGTCCTGGTACAATGACAACCCGATCAATGCATTCATGATGGCAATTGCGGCGTTATACAACTCGAATACGACCATACTTTTCTCGAGCCTGAAACCACAAGCTCAGAACAAAGACTCGCGCATCCCCCAACGACACTGACTTTGGTCACAGCAGCTGAAAAACACATCGTGTTTATGCCGATGAATGTCATTGAACATCACTGGGTATGTATCATCGTTGATCGGCCACGGACTCCGAGTAGCTGCTACGACAGTTTTGACAAGAAGGATATTCGGAACTTGCTTCCGGAGTTGGCAGACGAACTCGTCAAGAAGGACCTTCCGCAGCATTCCAACGTGGTCGCAGTTCACAGGCCTATCCAGAGAGGCGGTGATAATTGCGAATTGTTCGTGTGCCTATACGTTTGGCTGCGTTTGTTCAAGGATGCAGGCAATGACTACACCACGTCCAGACTCCGGCGTCGACGCTGGGATGTTTCGTGCGAGGGCGTGACCTTCAGCGATGAAAGAAAGCTGGACTCGACGACTGCCCAGAAAGTCGACACGTAAGTAGCACAAATTCATTAATACATGTTTCCATGTAACGCCCATGTATCCATGTTTTTGTCCATGTTTCTGTGGATGAATACATTACTGGAGATAGGTTTGAACTATGAAAAAGGGTGTCGGCATCGCCGCAACATCGCGAGATCAATCAGTTTTAAATTTTTGCGATTCCCGGGCAACGTGCTTTCATGGTTGAACATGATTCAAACATGGGCGTAAAATATTCGTAATTTATTGAAATAATTTCAGGAAACTTGGTAGAAACATGGTAAACATGGATAAAACATGTCTTACACATCATGAACAAGATCCCTCGCCTTAGCGGGTCCTTGCAAAGCATATATTATTGTTCGAAAAAGAAATATTAGTTATACAGTGTCGGCAGTATAACTTTATAATATGTTGTTCTTATATTATACGAACAACACTAACTTTTGTTTTAGCTTTTGTCCAATGAACGACGCGAAAATGTGACTTGTAATATTATACTATATTGTAGTAACTTAGGTCAAGGAAGGAAGGAATGAGCTGGTGCTGCCTTTTTTCAGTGATGTACATTGAGGTACCTTTGTTCCCTAACGGCTTTATATGTCTGTTCTAACGATCGTTCTTCTACCTGGTCTACGCTTACACTTTCCCTTTCCGTGCCGACGGTCTTAGTGACGGGAGGCGGCGCTGTATCCTCCAGTACATCGTTTCCCATATATATCATACAGGGCTCCAAGTCAGTGCATAGGTGCCTTAGCACGTCGTCCCATCCACGAAGCCTGTCCGGGTCACCCTCCCGCGTTTGTTGAGTGCTAGTACACAAGCTAGCGTGTCCACCATCATGCTGTCGGCGCGTTGGTGGTAATGCCACCCATGTATGTTGAGGCGATTCGCTACTCTGCGTGTATGTTGTCCTCAGGTGTTTTTCTACGGTGGTTTCCCCGCCGGTGTTGCTCTATGATATATTCATAATCTCCGATGACACACTATACAATTGCGTATACCTCTTTCGGGTACATTTCATCAAGCCCGAGACTAGTACCAGGCCAACTTGCAGGGGTTTCGTCAGTCCCGATCGTTGGTAGGACATGCTGGATATTTATCTGAACCTGAAACAAATCGGTCACCGTTTATCAGTGCTTGGAACAAATACATCAATGTGTCATTTAAAGAAGTTGGGCGTTGAAGAAGCTTGTGAGAAGAATTTAAATTTAGGCACTATGAAAAAGTAACGACGTTTACATTATCGCGTCTACATCGGCAACAAATTCGGTAGCCTGCGCACACTGCGAGCGGATAATGTTGGCCGCAACAGGGATACTCGAGAGATTTTATCACTCTTTGCTCATCGTAGAGGCACCAACAGACATGGAAAAAATACTTGTGCAGTATATGCAAGCAAGGCACGCACAACACAAGCACGTGCAGGAATTAAACATGAGAGTTTGAGACTCCAGATACGACTATAGTTGGCGGGCAATACGTTTTCAGAGAAAGCCCATTCAAGGTGTGCCTAGTTGAACCCTCTTTATGATAGCTGAAGTCGATCAGATTAATGATTCAACTGTATACTTCTCTTGATAACTCCTCGCATTCAGTATTTTTAGCATTTGACAGGTCAGCTCGCACATATATGTATTTAGTCCAGGTTCTGATAAACGGTGACCGATTTGTTCCAGGTTCTGATAATTATCCGGACATGCTCCCATCCTAACATTCGGTCGATCCCTGAATATTGGCGCCGATGCGCCACACTATAAGCCCGCTTCCTGCCGCTCTCGGGTTGCATTTGATTCGTTCTTTTAAAAGCATACGTAGGAGAGGTGGGTTGCTAGCTCGTGTCCGCCTCCATGTATAGTCCGGCGTAGTACGGTCGCCGTCGTCGCTTTAGCATGACGAAGTCTGTGTGAAGAGGAACGATAGCGTATCCCATCTGAAGTTTCTTGGTTAGGCTGGCGATATGGTGGCTGGTGGTGACGGTGTTGAGTAGGACAAAATGTCTTATCCGCCATCTCCACAATGCATGTAAGTAGATAACAGCGCCAAGGTGCGAGGCCCTCCCCATCATGACCGCCGTTGGTAGCGCTACCTTTTCAGCTGCCTAGGAACGATAATCGCTGATGTCATCGGCATAACTGTCGTCATGTACGACTGCTAGTGGTTGACTGGCTAACCAGCGCTCGTACCGCATGCTTTCACGCTTCAGCAACGTATCACCCCGACACTCGGCGTACGCCAGAACTTGCCATTCGTCGTACTTAGTCGACCGTAGCCGGGTGTACCCACGCCCTTGCAGAAGATCGCCAGGTGGTACCCATAACACCACCGACTCGTGGTTTGTACAGTGACACGTCCATTTTTTCGCTCGCGGCGTCGGAGGATATCGTTTATCATGTTTTCCAGGTCGTGAATATTATTGTCTCGCACGTGACACAGACGTTCTTCAAGACTGGGTCTTCGCACGTATCGAGAAAGTGTTTAACATGATCCTTGGCCTCACGACCGCCGTGCTCAAATTGTACCCCGGCATTCCTGGCGTAGCCATTTAGCCGGTTTAGATAGTCGCAAACATGCTCCTTCTCTTCACGCCTCGCCGAGTAGTACCGTGCTATTCGCCGATTGATTAAATCTACTTGATGAACGCATCACTCAACAATTTCCACGTTCTTCTCGTCTTCCGCGGGAGTTGTCGGTACCAATGCAGGGCGCCATCTTAAAGGGTCAGCTTGAACGCCATACACCATTCATTCGGTGGCGTGTGCGTTCCTTCATCTCGTACATGAAGGCTCGGAGCCGTTGCATTGACTTTTTGCTCTTGTCTCTGAGGCCGAGATAGGGTTTGATGTTGCCCAACGGGAGGTGCGTGGCGATTTCAAGCCTCGGTGTGAAACTCTCGATCTCCATCGAGCTGAGCTCATGGATTTGGCGTGCCCATTCTCCAGTCACATCACCCCTTAATCTTCGTCGTCGAACGAATCATCATTCGAGGAGTCGTCTTGCGTATCGAAGCGTCCGACCTGTACTTCGGCCCGCCGTCGGAGCGGTCCGTGTACTCTCAAAGCCATTTGTGGTTTGTGCCAACCGCTCGGTACGGTCCGCTGACCGAGGCGTTACCATGTGCAAATCTTGAAAGTACGCCGACGCGGTTCCCTTCGCCGAGAAAACCCCGTCCCGATCAACTTCTTTGGCTGACGTCCAGGAGTTGTCGGAAGGGGGATTCTTGATGGGTCCAACCCTCCGTCGTGCGTGGGAGGCTCGTCCGACGGTTGGATCCCGGCTCAGGCACACCGAAGACCGTCCGACGCTTCTGTTTCCACTTACGCAATGAAAGCGCGGCTTCTGCGATTGTCCAACATTGAAGGTCGGCTTCGGTGGGTAGCGCTTGAGGCTCGCAACCCATAGCACGGAACAGTTGCACTGTGTCCTCGGCTACCTGCAGGATGCTCCACGATTCCACTGGGACGACCTATTCAGCCCCGAGTTCCATCCACACAGCTTGTCGAATATATTTTGGCGCAAAGGCCCGCATCCACTTACTCTTCGTCATCATCACCTCCATGTTTAATCCCAGAACCTTGTTGGCAGTCGGAGTGTCCCCATTAACTGGAGGCCGACTACCGGTCGACCGAGAACTCGCGTCCTCGGTCATCGTCAACGATCGGAGATCGCCGAGTCCATCTTCATTGTCCTCATGAGCTGGTTCAGGATCAGCCACTTCGTCCAACTCCTCGGTGAGATTTCGCGCGAGCGACCTCACCTCTCCGCTACATCCTGCTGAGACGGTAGCGGCTTCCGAAACCTCGAATATCGCTGTCTCTTCTTTCAGGTATTCGTCTTCATCATCTTCTTTGGCTTCAGAGTAGTCCATCCGCACGTCGAAGCTTTCCGAACGCTCACTGATCGGCTCCAAGGTACTTGGGGTCGCGAGTATTGACCGGACCTCACCGAACCTTCGGTGCGCTCTCCGCTCGACTTCATCGGCGTTTCTGGTACCGCTGACTTCACTCCTCTCGCCATCTTCTCTCTTCTTCTTCTCTTGTCTTCTTGTCTTCTCTCAAATACTCGTTAGGGTAAGAATCTATATACAACCAAGACACACAGAAAGTCACTCCCAATCCCGGGTCGCGGCACCAGTTGTCGTGTAGGATCACGCAGAAATCCTCACTACCAAATGGTATGAGTCCCGCCAACAACACTTGCTTCCCCTTGTCAGGTCAACGAGCGTTGGATCAAACCTGAACACCAGGAACGATCCCTTACGCCGGGTTGGATGTGAACCCTCTGTACACCTAGGTTGTATTAGGCCAACCTAATAACCTGCACCACTAGCCACGAGCGAGGGCTAGTATGCAATATTGCGCTTGCGCGCGAATCCCCGCAGTCCCTCAGAAGGAAGGGTACCGGCCGTCAAGCCTAATACGGGTTTGCCGAGGTGAAACCTCGGCGAGTAGTAAAATATGTATGGAACACTCGGTTGGACTATAATATATGGTGAACGACGCTTCTCGTCGCTCCCAACACTCGGCCACACTAATCTCTTCGACTGACCAGCAACACACCCTCGGTTCAATTTACCTTAGGCTCGCTGATCAGCATCCCACAAGCCGACCGTATCCAGACCCTAAGATAAGCTAGCTAGACTTACCGAAGACGGACTTGACCCTTGGTGATTTGGGGGAAGACTGCTGATTTATTTCTGTTGATCTATGGCTCTGAGAGCCTCTGTAGTCAATCCTATAGCAAGTCCTATATCTAAATACAAAATCCAGTGTGAACCGATCCCAGTATGTGATCCTGTACCCGGCTCTATAATACTGAGGGTACGAAACTGAAATGGGTACAAACCAGGGTTCGTACCCTCGGCCGGGAATATATTATACCCGACAGAGGCCTCGGTCACTAAACTATCGTGGTCACTCTGGCGCGGGGAATGTAATCCGCCAATCAGGGCGCGCCGGTCACTTTCCTTCAGCAAGGGCAACCTTGCCGACTGTCGACCGAGCGCCCCAAAACCACAGAGACGTTTACGATTTGCTTGCTAGATGGCTTGATCTGAGAAATGCTACGGATCCTTGTCGTACTAGGGCTTCGAGTGCTTGTGCGGGTCGAACAGTTGCATTTGCTGAGTCGCAAGAGACATCATGAAAGCTCACTACGTTTGCAGCCAACGATGAAGAAACGATTTGTGCAGCTCACCATAGCTTGTTTCTTGCAGACTAGAGATCGAATGCACTACACGCATAGTTTCGATGGTCGTAGCGATCTCGATGTGCTTAATGTTTGTTGCAGACATGGTGTCCTTAATGCTATGAGTAGCGTAACGTCGATTCGTGACGAAATAGCAGCTGTGGATCGTGATGGCGAGTTTGGCTAGTGGATTGCATTGCATGACTCCGAACGAACTAAATGAATCGATGTGCGTGTGTGCGTATTGCTGTGCGTCTTGTCGAGCTGGAGTGTCGTCAATCGTGGTCATTCCGTGGATCTTGGTGTCAACATGGGAGCAGTTGCGATAGAGACGTAGCTTCATGGGAGAAATTGAGACGACCGCACCTGGACGCTGAAGCTCTGGATTGTTTAGATCTACGTTTGGCAGCGATACCGTAATCAATAATTGGTTCGTCTTGAACGGATCCTCTCGCCGCGCTTGCATGAACTCCTGTAATGCACGTGTCATAGGTAATTTAGTGCCATGCCATACCTCAACGTACAGTACCGTTCGTACACTCTGCTGATGTTGCAGTGGTTCGGGAGCTTGGTGCTCGCCAAAGTGGAGTAGCAAGAAGTGTAAATCGTAGACGGTATCGGGCGTCATTCAGAGCAGCCGAGATTTGAACCGGATGGATTCATGCACTTCTGGGTCGCTGACGTTCGTTGTGCGTGATGAAATCGCGCAGATTCGCTTCACACCAGCAAATAATTCGTTAGTATTCCTGTAGCTCGCCCTCCAGTGACTATTGACAACTTCCCGTCGTTCGTGTCGATGACCTTGCGTTCATGGTACCGCATTACCTTCTTCAGCTTCTTCAGTGGCGACTGGTAGCTCGCCATCGGATGTCGGACAGCGGCGGGAGCGTCATCCGCCACTGGCTTGCCGATCGTGTCTTTCTCGCGCCGCTTCGGTGGCATGGTTGTCAACAAGTGGAGCTATTCAGTGCTAGCGGAAACGTGCGGAATGTGAAATGCGGTTCGCCAAGACCGCGATGCGTTCGACACTGGGTGCTACAGGAGACGAAGTGGTCGTAGTGGACGACGATCGAGCGTTCAAACAGACTTCACTGGACGTGACGACCGCATGCCATTAGAAATATATATAAATCGTGAGCGACTAGTACATTGAGGTGGATATGATGCAACGACGTGCCCAACGAGACTGCTCGTTCCCAACGCATGTCGTGTCGCTTGCCAAGCGTTTTTGACACCAAGAACATGGTGTCAGCTTTGCTGTCTGCAGCCTCAGTTTTAGCGATATCCACCACGCAATTTTCTTGCTACTGGTTGCGTCCATGGTTCTTAGCGTCGACGAGCAGTGTGAGTGCCGTCGAATGGCTGTGCTTCGACATCGAGCCCGAGAGACTGATGACGCGCGATTGGAACGACAGTAACGTGATCGAGAGCAACATCGGCGTGCGTATTGGGCAGCGTTATCGGCGTGCGCATTCGACTATGAGTGCCGACGAAGCGAGCCAACAATTAGTCGGTGAATTCAGTCGTGCTTGGCTAGACAGCGAGATTCCAAGATTCCACCCAGTCAGAAACAACGGGAGTCTCTGTCTCGGCACTCGGGGCATCGGTGACAGTGGTTTCCGCCGTCGGGGTGATTGGCTCGGTCGTCGCGTCAGGGGTTTCCGTAGCAGCATCAGTCGGTACGTCGGTTGAATCCGCCACCGGAGCGTCAGACTTGGGGGACCACCGTTGAGCAAGGCGCAATCGACGTAAGGGACAGACTGAGTCGTAGTCCTAACCTTGCAGAACCGGCAAACCTCGTCAATACATCCGACCCCACCCGACTTGCAAGTCGAGTCGGTGGCAACACGAATACCGAACTCGGTGTCACCGGTTGAAGCCACAAGCGTGCACTCGATCGGTGAAGTAGGAGCTTCAGTAACCACGACCGGGGTATCGGTACTGGCGCTCGGAGCATCCGTTGCCGGTGTGTCTGCGGTAGCGTCCGAGGCGTCAGTGGAGGTGATCGGTACATCAGTATTGACGTCCAAAGATGTGGGAGCCTCCGTCGTAGCGTCCGGAGCCTCAGTGGAAATTATCGGCACTTCCAAATTGACATCCGAAGGAGTGGGAGCCTCCGTTGTATCGTCCGTGACAAGGGTGGTTCCGTTGGAGTGTCAGGTGCGTCCGCGAGATTCCAAGATTCCACCCAGTGTCCAACCGTACGAGAGACAGTGTGCTGCACGAATTAAGACTAGCACTAGGGTCATCCGGGCTCGACGAGACGACTTGCGCTGTTCGTGACGGCTGCAAGCCCCACAAGTCGATCCACATGATTGCGATCATGGACTCAGACCACGTTCAGCGAATGCGTTCTGAATTGTCAAGAGCTGGCGAGAATTTGTCGGCAGCATTGCTTGCTGAGTACGACTGCTCTGGGATGTTTGAAGAGCTGAGCGGAATTCTTCTTTCCAAGCGAGGCGTTCATCCAGATGGCTACGTGCTGGTATGCGAGCAGTGTCACACAATCCTGGAAAAGCAAACGCTTCCGAAATTCACCATCAAAAATGGTTTCTACATCGGCTCTTTACTTGATCAGTTTGCCGACATAACCCTTCCCGAGCGTTTAATGACGCAGACAGTGTCGATTGTCGCAGTCACGAGAGTCATACGTGGCGGGGTGCATCGCTCCATTCGATCTCATTGCCTCGCGTTTGATTCAACTCCAGGCCCTGCGGCGACGCTGCTGGCAACATACCGTGGTCTTCATTTCCTAGGATCGCGAGGTCGATCCACAAGATGCTAAATCTGCATGTGTACGTGTTGCGGAACTACCGACCGAGCGCACATCACAACCTCATTTTCTGGTTCGCCACTCCAGTCGGTTTGCAGCAAACCTCAAGTCTGTGTTTGCCCGAAAATGAGACCGTACTGAGGAAGGTACCTCTAATCGAAGCTGATCATGCGCGAACTGTGGCTCTGATTGAAGAAGATGAAGCAGTATTGAAGAACTTAAAGGAAGCGAAAACGAGACTAACCGCAACTAAAAAAATGAGAGGTACGCTCCATTGAACTCTGATGTAGGTTGAGGACAACTAATCTCATTCGGCTGTTTAGGCGGCATACTACGCGATTGAAGGTGTCGAAGAAGAAGCTGAGTTCTCCGAGTTTCACGCTCCTGCGCTTATCAAAAGTAGTGATGAGATGAACGCTGTCTTCCAACGTATTAAAGCCGAATTTGAGTTCGTCGCTCAACAGGTTGTGACTTCAAAGGAACGACTTGAGAAAGCTGTTGGAGAACGCAACAAAGTCGACGAGTTGATGAATCGTCTTTACTGCCGGACGCAGAACTCGATTCTGCGAACAAAGTATGGGTTTGTCAAGGTAAAGTACTATCGAGTGAAGGATAGCTGCGTGGTGACACCATTACACTGGGAAGCAACACTTTACATTCCCATGGACGAGATTCTAGCCTACGAAGCCATGTACAGGGAGGAAGAGTGCTTTGCTATGGCCGATGAAGATGACAGAACACACAATTTTGTGCGAATAGAGCGAGAGATGGAAGTCTCCGAACGTCGCAAAATGGAGATTGAAGAGAAGCAAATTCGCGAAATAATAGCGTGGCGTGCGAAGAAAGAAGTTGAGGAAGTCCTACTGACAAAGGTGATTTGTCAAGACGAGTTAGAGTCTCAGTTGGTGTACGAGATGGAGGGACGAAAACTAGTCTTGAATCTGCTCATAAAGAGGCGATGAAGCTTCAGCGACGAGGTCTGGTATACCCTTCTCGAATACGACGACCACTTTCACAACGTCCTAGTCGACTGGATGCTAAGCGAGTTGCTCGAGCAAGTGAAAAACGTTTGGCCATGGCTAGCATTGAGCAAGCTCTGCTAGCGAAGGAGAATCAACTGAGGCAGGAGAGTAAACGTGAACGGGACGCTATTGCAGTGGAAACTTTAACTCGTGAGGTATTTAGTGAATTGTTAGGGGATACCATCAAAGTACTCAGCGAAGAGCGGCTTCAGGAGACGAAACACGAAGCTGAAGAACTTCTTCGTTTGAAAGGGAGCGCCATCATAGGTACTAACGGTCAAGCAATAGTATGGTGCAGTTGTTGTACAATTACTGGGACTGGATCGACTGTGGGTTGCAAGGAAACAGAAGTACACTCTGTTGTATTTCACCTGGGGCCACGAGTTTGCTAAGCTGCAGTTGGTTCGAAATGAGATGGCACGGCGTGAAGAACTTCGACGGCTTGCAGAGGAAGATAGACTTCTACACGAGGCTCGACGCAAGGAAATGCTGGCCGAAGAACGTTTGTGTCGGAAATTCTACGTCGAAGAAATAGTGCTTTGCATGCAGGAGAGGAAGGCGATGACAAACGCCGAGATGGAGATGAAGGAATACATTCGACAGCTTGAGCTCGAGGCTATGAAGTCGAAGTACTCGAGAATGGTCGAAGATAGGAATCGCGTGAATGACAAAGCCGCTCGTCGTCTTGAGATTAAGTTGGAAAGAACGAACAGCATCGCTTACATCGTGAATGGAGGCAAATGAAGACCGAAGACGAGTTGTCGATGCAGATCCGCGAGAAAGAAATCGCCGAGGCTTTAGCTGAAGCACTGGAGCGTCAGTTTGAAAAATACCTCGCTGATCAGTTGGTACACGGCAAAGTTACAGCCGAAATCGAGGCTAGTCGTCTGGCTGATAAACTGCGTGAGGCTCAACAGGTTGCAGCGGAAAATCGCAGAACCTTTGAGATGAAAATGGTGCAGGAACGAATGATCGCGACAGTGGAGACATTCTACACTTGGAGGTAGAGTGGATGGACGCTATTGAAAGAGCCAAGTTTTGGGAACACCGAACACTACCACTTGAACAAAATCTAAAGCTAATGGAACCTGAAGTCAAGCGAATCCAAGAAGAAAGGGAGTGTTAATGATGCCAAGTCCAAGAGAGAATACGCTGACAAGTGCAGAAAGCGGATTGAAGAAGCAGATACGTCGCTTTCTCGTGCTATTCAGGATAAGGAGAAAGCCGTGCTGAAGCACAAACGAGTACACAAATTGAATGCTACCATCGACTCGGAAGTGCTTCACAATCGAGTGCAGCGCTTTAGAACGTCATATCTCCGTGATCGGCTTCATACCGAGTACTTCGCGATGCTAACCGATTCGATCGTGCGACGGGCGTTGGTAGAGTGCAGTGAGCGCGAAATTGTTCGGCTGGAGACTAAAATCAAGCAGTTAGAGCAAGAACGAGTTTTCAAGAGTAAGGAAGTGAGTGTGTTGCAGAGGAAACGTCGTCGAGCACTTCGTATGCGACTTCGGCGAGCCGAGCTGGGCAAACTGATGTTTGGTCATTCCCAGCAACGACTACTAAAGGAGATGTTTCATCGGTGGTCCAAGATTTGGACACAGAGAACGAGTGCGAGCTTCTTTCAAGATGAAGCACGAACTACTGCTGCAGAAGCAGAAACTCACAATGACTACTACCTCACCTATGCTGAAGAAACAAAGTCTGCTCCGCGAGGTCAAGGAAGCAATAATTCCATCGAGACTTTCAATAATGCACGATCACCAGAGACGTGTCCTTCAGTGCCGGTTGTGCCGACAGAAGTACTCGAAGAGCAAAACAACCGCTACTCGTGTGTGTATCACCCCGGAACGTACGAATTTGCGTGTGCTCGAACCTGTGAAACTCGACAAAATGCATCAGCGAGTCCTGCAGCTGTACCTGCTTCTTGTATGATGCACCGTACAATACGTTGGTTGTGTTGTGATGAGACTGATGAAGGACGTTATGGTAGCTCAGGATGCGTTCGACGATTTCATCTTCCAGTTCGAAACAACCCTGAACTACAAGGCCTTGTGGAGTCAAAGACAGCTAAGGAACAAACCGTTCTTGATCAGATTAACCAGCAACTTTTAGAGTTGCGAGAGAGGAATGTGGTGGGGAAACTGAAGTTCGCAACCAAGTCCGTCGTCACCAAGATGGAAAAGACCTTGCCAAGCAGCGTGCGACAGCGGCTAAGTTCCACACCCTTCGGAGCTAGTTCAGTGCCTAGTAACGCACTCAATTGAAGTTAGTAGTTTTCAACAGCTACCAGACTGAGCAGAACAAAGCTTACCTCGTGGAATAGTCCCAGAAGATACTCCGTGGACACGTCTGCGAGTCGCTCGATTGCGCTATGAGGTGATATCTTATTACTTCGTATATCCAGAGTGTTGGAACTGCTATTTTGTTAACATATGCATGTACTTGGAAGTACTGCGTATTTCGTGATGAATTCCCCATAAACAAGAAGAAAACAACTTTCTGATGAAAAGCCCTGCCCAGTGGATGATATCAATAAGCGGTTACTACAGCGGATCTTGCGTGGTGGCTGTATGAATTGACAAGCGGAGGATTGCGTCGTCTCGTTGGATATCATACTGATCGTACATTAGGATTTGATTTTCGAGGTTTGAAGTGCATGGTGCCGAGGGCGACTTCCGGTGGTATGCACGGCAGAAACATCGTCAGATAAGTACTTACGTTCATGTTGGGATGACCGTTTGGAATTGCGTACAGCAACAGAAAATGGTTTCGCATGCAATTATCGGAGTGTTCGGTGTGTGTCAGGAGCTAGCAACGAATCTCGAACTGTAGTCTACACCACTGCTGCTCAAGATGGCTTCAAGATAGAAATATAAAGCGATCGTAATGGTATTTGGATCGGCATTGCCATCGTAGAGGTGTCGTCTCAATTGTTTGATCCGCAAGGAGCTGATTGTCGTTTGAATTTGCCTCATTTAAGAGCTAAATGCGTCCATAACCACCCTAGCTCCTTGCATGCAAACTACTGCGATTTCAACTACACTTCATCGAGGTTCTAATATCAGATGCAGTAAGGAAAGCGTAATACCGGTATTCGAAAATTGTAAGCCGAACACGAGCGAGATCGCTACTCAATACTCCAGGGTTTCGTTCTTTCCCCAATGGGCTAGGCTACTGGAGCTGCATCAAATGCGCGCTTTTTCACGTGATTTTCTTCTGGGCAGGTCCAGCTTGGATCGACAAGTTCCAAAAGACCACGACCCTCAACGTTGCCTATTTTAAAGGCCATCCAATTAGCCGGCTTGACCACAAAGTAGACAACCACACTCGAAATCCTCATTTTTGCCTCTTGCAGTTTGAGTAGCACTCGGTAAAAATACAGCATTTTGAAATCATGCTGCGAAGATCGGGTCACCTGGATAAAAATGACTTTTCCTTGTTCCGCGTCGAAGTACACGGCATCGTATCCTCCTTGGTTCCACGCGATTGGCTGCAACCAGCTTTTATCTCCTTTGATCAGTGGTGTTGGTTGCATCTCTACTTTGTCGCCCATTTAAAATTTCTCAGCGTCGGGTTTGTGCGTCTGCCTCTGGTACTACCACGCTTCGCACCTTGAAGCTGGATCATCTCAGCAGCCACGCCCTCCATCTTGTCCCCGTCCTCGCAGATGATATCGTACGTGCCGTTCGAGTGGCAGCACGAGATTATTCCACGGTATGGCTCGATCTCGCCTATCAATTTGAATCTTTTTGTCGGATCAAACGGAAGGACATTCGCTTGGGGCAGTTCATCTGAGGTCTCACGGTCGGCGTATAATTTCACGTTGTGCGTTCGAACAGAAGCGAAAAACAGCCATTCAAACAGATAACCGTCCATCGAAGGATTATTTGACGCGTTGAGACGAGCTGCCAATTGCTCAATGACTTCCTTACCACCTTCCTTCGCAAACAGTGATACTACAAATGAGCTAAGCGGGAATCGTCCAAAATTCGGGCCATCACGCTGCATCCCATAGAGTGTGTTGATTTCACCTTTATGGAAAGCACCATTGCAGTACTTGATTAGGTTCGTCTTAATCTCAGCTCGTTCAATCGCTGTTTCCAGCACTTCTTTCACTCTCCACGTCGGGTATTCGAACATGAACCGGCACGAGCCTCCAGCATAGTAGAACTTTAAATCAGCGGCGTGGGTCCACATCTCGTCTTCGCTTACGTCTGCGATGTCGTCTGCGATGTCGTCTTCGGCATTTACTTCAGAGATACTAGTTGCATCAAATTTGCTCTCGACCGTGGATCGAAACGTTTGGTTGCTGATGGCATCCAAATACTCGTCGCGGGTCCATGAATACATGCAAAAGTATTTAACCTTAGCTTTATCATCATCCTCTGTGTTCTTTTTCCCCACCGTAGCCATCGAAGAACAAGTCAGAAATCGATCCGTTTTGTTGAGCTGCGCATTTAGTTTCCAACGAAACTCCTCGTGACGGGATGTTTCCCTGTATCCATCGAGGCACAAGAAAAGCCTTTCTGATCAACACGTGGCACCTCAAACAATCTTAGATCCTCAATGATCCAATATTGTTTGGCCCCCATGACCAGGCAAGAATTGATATGAGTACTCAAGTGAATCCAAACAACGTTCCATTCGTCGCGATTCAATGAAGCCACGAAACTCAATGTACACACAGATTTGCCTGTTCCAGGGGGCCCACAATGTGCCCTCGCGTCAGTTTCTCAACCACTTCATCTTCCAAAAATGTCAACAGCTCGTGAACGCCAGGGCGGCAGAACATCATCAAGTCCCTACTCGCTTTCAGACCACATTTATCCATCAACGCAGCCGGCAGCGTCCTGTACCTGTTATCCTGGGACGTAATAACCTCGGGGATATTCTCAAGCACTTCAACCCTCTTGGAACAAAACCGTTTGTTTGGTGAAAAATCATGAACCTCCACCAGCACGTGAACCACGTCCTCTCCAAGCGAAACGTCTGGCCCAAACAGGTTGGCTTGTTCAACTTCCACGACGCGCGCAGCTTCTTCATCTTCGATGTGTCAGCTTTATTCTGCAGCATCTTGTCCAGGTCATCGTCGTCTGGCAGCCACGCGCCGCCCGCCGTCTTCGCCAGGAAGAGCTGCAGCTCGTCAGCAGGAAACTGATACATCTTCTCCATTTTGATCGCCTTCTTCAACGCTGACACAGACGCGCCTCGTCGATGTCCACCTCAAACGCGTTTCCTGCCACACCAACGATAGCACAGAAGAGCTTCACCATCTTTCCTCCACGCGGCAGATTCTAGAATGAGGAAGAACGAGGAGAATTTCTGGGCGGAAAAGACGGCGTGTCACATAGACTTCCAACCAATCATGAGACGCTTTCCTTGCGGTAAACCTGTTCTATTGAATATATCAGTGTTCCAAGATCTATTAATAGGGACGCGCCCTCTCGCTCTCAGCTGGAACATCTCAGTCGTCGAGCAGCTATTACAGCTGCAGGACTTGCTGATGCATTTTGTCGGGTTTCACAGGTTCGAGCACACGCAAATTCGTATACACACGAGTAGCGGTTGTTTTGCTCTTCGGAGTGCTTCTGTCGGCACAACCGGCACTGAAGAACACGTGCATTATTGAAAGTCTCGATGGAATTATTGCTTCCTTGACCTCGCGGAGCAGCACTTTTCTTCAGCATAGGTGAGGTAGTAGTCATTGTGAGCCGATCACGGAGATAGGACGTTCTAAAGCGCTGCACTCGATTGTGAAGCACTTCGAGTCGATGGTAGCATTCAATTTGTGTACTCGTTTGTGCTTCAGCACGGCTTCTCCTTTTCCTGAATAGCACGAGAAAGCGACGTATCTGCTTCTTCAATCCGCTTTCTGCTTCTGCACTTGTCAGCGTATTCTCTCTTGGAATTGGCATCATTAACAACATGCTCCCTTTCTTCTTGTATTCGTTTGACTTCAGGCTCCATTCTCTTTAGATTTTGTTCAAGTGGTAGCACTCGGTGTTCCCAAAACTTGGCTCTTTCAATAGCGTCCATCCACTCTACCTCCAAGTGTGTAGAATGTCTCCACTGTCGCGATCATTCGTTCCTGCACCATTTTCATCTCAAAGGTTCTGCGATTTTCCGCTGCAACCTGTTGAGCCTCACGCAGTTTATCAGCCAGACGACTAGCCTCGATTTCGGCTGTAACTTTGCCGTGTACCAACTGATCAGCGAGGTATTTTTCAAACTGACGCTCCAGTGCTTCAGCTAAAGCCTCGGCGATTTCTTTCTCGCGGATCTGCATCGACAACTCGTCTTCGGTCTTCATTTGCCTCCATTCACGATGTAAGCGATGCTGTTCGTTCTTTCCCAACTTAATCTCAAGACGACGAGCGGCTTTGTCATTCACGCGATTCCTATCTTCGACCATTCTCGAGTACTTCGACTTCATAGCCTCGAGCTCAAGCTGTCGAATGTATTCCTTCATCTCCATCTCGGCGTTTGTCATCGCCTTCCTCTCCTGCATGCAAAGCACTATTTCTTCGACGTAGAATTTCCGACACAAACGTTCTTCGGCCAGCATTTCCTTGCGTCGAGCCTCGTGTAGAAGTCTATCTTCCTCTGCAAGCCGTCGAAGTTCTTCACGCCGTGCCATCTCATTTCGAACCAACTGCAGCTTAGCAAACTCGTGGCCCCAGGTGAAATACAACAGAGTGTACTTCTGTTTCCTTGCAACCCACAGTCGATCCAGTCCCAGTAATTGTACAACAACTGCACCATACTATTGCTTGACCATTAGTCGTGATGATGGCGTTCCTTTCAAACGAAGAAGTTATTCAGCTTCGTGTTTCGTCTCCTGAAGTCGCTCTTCGCAGAGCACTTTGATGGCATCTCCTAACAATTCACTAAATACCTCACGAGTTAAAGTTTCCACTGCAATAGCGTCCCGTTCACGTTTACTCTCCTGCCTCAGTTGATTCTCCTTCGCTAGCAGAGCTTGCTCAATGCTAGCCATGGCCAAACGTTTTTCACTTGCTCGAGCAACTCGCTTAGCATCCAGTCGACTAGGACGTTGTGAAAGTGGTCGTCGTATTCGAGAAGGGTATACCCGACCTCGTCGCTGAAGCTTCATCGCCTCTTATGAGCAGATTCAAGACTAGTTTTTCGTCCCTCCATCTCGTACACCAACTGAGACTCTAACTCGTCTTGACAAATCACCTTTGTCAGTAGGACTTCCTCAACTTCTTTCTTCGCACGCCACGCTATTATTTCGCGAATTTGCTTCTCTTCAATCTCCATTTTGCGACGTTCGGAGACTTCCATCGCTTGCTCTACCCGCACAAAATTGTGTGTTCTGTCATCTTCATCGGCCATAGTAAAGCACTCTTCCTCCCTGTACATGGCTTCGTAGGCTAGAATCTCGTCCATGGGAATGTAAAGTGTTGCTTCCCAGTGTAATGGTGTCACCACGCAGCTATCCTTCACTCGATAGTACTTTACCTTGACAAACCCATACTTTGTTCGCAGAATCGAGTTCTGCGTCCGGCAGTAAAGACGATTCATCAACTCGTCGACTTTGTTGCGTTCTCCAACAGCTTTCTCAAGTCGTTCCTTTGAAGTCACAACCTGATGGGCGACGAACCCGAATTCGGCTTTAATACGTTGGAAGACAGCGTTCATCTCATCACTACTTTTGATAAGCGTTTTTCGTTCCCAAGTTTTTCTCACTAACGCTAATTTTCCTTGGACAAACTGTCGAGCAAAGTTCTCCTTTTCCTCATTCACCACCGCCTCAGAAGCTCCAGCGGCTTGTTGTCCGAGTACGTTTAGTTTTCTCTGCACTTGAAAATCAATCTGGGAGGAAATATTCTCATTGTATGTCGTCAATCGAATAGCGTCTGCGTAAAGCAACTTTTCTCTGCGTTCTAGCTCACGCCGCAACTGTTGAGACAGGAACTCATCTTCCTTGGCTTCAGGATAGCAGACTCGTTCTCCTCCTGAATATTCTGCTGTGTTTCTTATTGCAGCTGCTCAAGTTTTGCATCTTTCGCAACCAAGAGAACTCGAGCTTCTGCCTCTTCCTTGCGTTTACGACGAAGTGCCTTAGCACACGAGCTAGCCAAGAAAACTGCGTTTGCGTTGTCCAGGTGAAACCATTCCATCTTCTCATGTGTTACTGTCTCCATCATATCTTCCGAGTAGCTGGAAGGACCACATAGCTAACATGAAGTCAGTAAGGTCGTAGCGGGGATAGCAAACTTAATTTTGTACGTACCTTATGCATAATATGGAGTTTTGTTCGGGCTTCACGCCACTCATACCGGACTCCAACGAACATGGTCTCTTTCCGGGACCCAGCCATAGTCATTGAGCTTATAGCAGTTTGAGATTTGAAGCTGCAGTAGTCACCAAGGAACCTATGTACAGCCAGTCTCTTTGGTTCCATTAACGCAGATTTTCGTGCTTGAAACTCCATCCTGCAGCCGAAACGCGTTAGAATTTCTAGTACCTAGCCGAAGGTAAGAAGGGCACAACCCACCTTGACTCTTCTTTTCTCTGTCCATGTATCGAAGAATCAACCACGATCGGAGGAGTGCCAGCAGCCAACATCTCACTTTCACTGACCCTTCCTTGCCGAATAGCAATGCTATAGTCGATTTGTACTGCGATCTACATGTAGTTGTGTACGCATAGATTAGTCAGTATTCAACCAAACATGTTGACGGACAACAGCTCGTACCTCCTTTTAATCTCAGCACGTAGCATGTTCACATACTCGGCCCGTTTGAACCGCTGGAAATGGCCGTGAAATCAAGTCGAGTCCCACATTTTCGTTTTGCTTCTCTCCACTTGGATCAACTCTTGTAGAAGTTCTGTCGCCCGCTGACTACTTGTCTTCTTTGACTGCATTCGCATCGTCTTGACCATCTCCGAGACAAAGTGTTTCTCTCTTTGGAGAAGCCGCACGCGGTTTTCCTCTTCTCGACAATCTTCTAATCGCTCTTCATATCTGACCATGTTGTTTATCACGTAGCGATGCAACTTGCGTTTGGGATCAATGATACCTCGATGGGAAATCCCCAAACTAAAACAGAGACGTATGCCTGAAAATCAAAGTCAAGTTGTCTCCAGTTCGCAGAACCTACACGTACACAGTACAAAACGCAAACGATTAGTCCACGATTGTTCGCTCCTAGAGAATTTGGACACCTTATCCCATACTTTGCCACCAAAATCTCGTAACGTGTGCTGCTGCAAGGAGTCCATTTCAGGACCAACGTATAATTTCCAATCTTCCGATAGTACTGGGAGCTGTTCAGGGTCCTCCAGGTCATCTTCCGTGTTCGTGTCGTTGACAATAAGCGCAGTTCTTTGAATACCGACGCTCATTTGAATTTTGTAGAAACAGCGCTTGGGAGATGGAAACACCCTGTGATCTTCCCTATTGTCTCTCCTTCAGCCAGCATTATTCCATTTTGTTCAATGGAGTACGTCAAACCCATTGATTTCTTTGGCATTAGATGACTCCACCACTCGATTTGACCCTTCAAAGGGAAAATACATTGCCGTAACTTGTTGCCATCTTGCTACAGCATGGAGAGAGGTTAGTATACCGACCATTTCCAGCAATATGGTCCACTATATGGCACTTCTGGATGGCGTGGACGATGTCACCGCGGAGTGTGGTGGTCTGGAGCTCCAAGTAGCGATCTCTGACTTTGACCAGACGTGCTTTGGCGCTGTCTAACTCCTGTTCAGCTAATGATCGAAACTCATTTACTTTCCAACTTTCGATAGCTTGCATCTTTGCTTTTTTGTAATGCTCATTCGCAGGAGCAACAGCACTCTTCAAAATCTCAAACTTGCTCTCCATTGTAACTTGATTCAGTAGTTGCGTAGGGTTGATGAGGGGTTTGGGAACCTGGATTGGTATTTCACTCACTGCTTGGACTGTATCAAGTACCACACCCTGTTGCTGAAAGATGGCCTTTCCAACTATCACAGGAAGTTCATGGCGATCTTTTTCGATCGAACCAAACTGCGCCTGAGCCTCATATAGTTTTTCTTCCGCTTCTCTCAGCAACGGCAGAAAGGACGCTTCCGATCGGTGGATGATTGCCGTTCGCTTTTGAATGTTTGCGATTCGCGAGTCTAAATCGCCAAGCTGCTTCATGTAGACTGCTCGGCGCGTCACTAACGTGTGGAACTGCTGCTTTTCAAGCTCGGATGGGTCTCGTCGCGGTGGACCTGCAAGTTCCTCATTCAAATTGTCCCGTTCCGCACTTACTTGCTTAATCTCTTGAATCACGTGATCCTTTCGTTCGAGAATTGTCCTCATGTCGAGTCCCAGGTTTGTTTTCGCCTGATCCACTTGCTCCAGCTTCTCACGTAACATCGACACCTTGGACTGAATTTCCAAGAGCCCAATGCGTTTCTGCTCGTTCTCAAGGATAAACCCCGCGACGTCGAAATCGCTACCGTGTGCTCGTCTGGTTTACACATCAGAATGATGAGCATTATCTTTCGATCAAAATTAAAAATTAAAACCCACTATCTCAAGAACTACTTTGTAACCCCACGTACCAAGACCCGTACGATGTCCTCCATCTGTAGCCGAGTTCCATTCCCCGGCTCGAAAGCTGTATCGAATATCCCAATAGACGAAGTGGTTTGAAGGCGTTCAAACGCCTGCTCAGCATCCACGCTTTCCTCTTCCTCGACGATACGCATTTCTTCCTTCATGTCCTCCACTTTCCTGTCAAACTCCTCCTTTCGCTCTCGCTCATGCATCTGCTGCTGTGCGAATTCTCGCGCTTCCACGAGTTGTTTCTGCCAGAATTTCAAATTTCGCTGTCGACGTTGCACCAGCAAATTCTCCGCTTTCTGCTCTTTTTCCTGCTGTAGACGATGTTTCTCCTTCATCGCCTTGTCAATCCGTTCACGACGACGTTCCTGATTTCTTCTAACGCTTTTTCCTGCTCTATCCTGCTCGCTTCGGCTTTCAACTCTTGAAAGCGGTTCAGAAGAGGAGCGTGGCGTGTATTTCGCTTCTTTAGTCCAAAACGGAGCTCCTCCTCCATAATACGAGCATCCTTCATCTCTTCTGCAACACGTTGATGAATCTGTGAGTACTTTTGCGTCTCGGCATCCCTTTCATGGACGTGAGCAACATGTTGACGCATCAATCTACGACGTCGTAATGGAGGCAGCTCTGCATACTTCCAGGCCGTAGTCAACGCCTTTTTCCCGTCCTCAATTGCCGTCTCTTTAAACTGTAAAACTGTTTCCTTCGCTTGATCCACGAGAGGTCCGAGCACCTGATAACCCTTTATAAGTTCCTGTTTATCTGCCAAGTCATCTTCATCTTCCTCCTCTTCGTCACCTTCATCTTCTTCATCCCAAAGTTCTACATGATGAGAAAGTACACAAGAGTTAGAGTGAGTATCTGTAAGACAAAAAGCAAAACTACCGTACTGATCATCTTGTCCATCGTGAAATCCTGTGCGCTCGTCCTCGAGAAACCCACTCAACCAAAGCTTCCTCCGGGACCACTTCGTCTATTGGGATATTCGATACAGCTTTCGAGCCGGGGAATGGAACTCGGCTACAGATGGAGGACATCGTACGGGTCTTGGTACGTGGGGTTACAAAGTAGTTCTTGAGATAGTGGGTTTTAATTTTTAATTTTGATCGAAAGATAATGCTCATCATTCTGATGTGTAAACCAGACGAGCACACGGTAGCGATTTCGACGTCGCGGGGTTTATCCTTGAGAACGAGCAGAAACGCATTGGGCTCTTGGAAATTCAGTCCAAGGTGTCGATGTTACGTGAGAAGCTGGAGCAAGTGGATCAGGCGAAAACAAACCTGGGACTCGACATGAGGACAATTCTCGAACGAAAGGATCACGTGATTCAAGAGATTAAGCAAGTAAGTGCGGAACAGGACAATTTGAATGAGGAACTTGCAGGTCCACCGCGACGAGACCCATCCGAGCTTGAAAAGCAGCAGTTCCACACGTTAGTGACGCGCCGAGCAGTCTACATGAAGCAGCTTGGCGATTTAGACTCGCGAATCGCAAACATTCAAAAGCGAACGGCAATCATCCACCGATCGGAAGCGTCCTTTCTGCCGTTGCTGAGAGAAGCGGAAGAAAAACTATATGAGGCTCAGGCGCAGTTTGGTTCGATCGAAAAGATCGCCATGAACTTCCTGTGATAGTTGGAAAGGCCATCTTTCAGCAACAGGGTGTGGTACTTGATACAGTCCAAGCAGTGAGTGAAATACCAATCCAGGTTCCCAAACCCCTCATCAACCCTACGCAACTACTGAATCAAGTTACAATGGAGAGCAAGTTTGAGATTTTGAAGAGTGCTGTTGCTCCTGCGAATGAGCATTACAAGCAAAGATGCAAGCTATCGAAAGTTGGAAAGTAAATGAGTTTCGATCATTAGCTGAACAGGAGTTAGACAGCGCCAAAGCACGTCTGGTCAAAGTCAGAGATCGCTACTTGGAGCTCCAGACCACCACACTCCGCGGTGACATCGTCCACGCCATCCAGAAGTGCCATATAGTGGACCATATTGCTGGAAATGGTCGGTATACTAACCTCTCTCCATGCTGTAGCAAGATGGCAACAAGTTACGGCAATGTATTTTCCCTTTGAAGGGTCAAATCGAGTGGTGGAGTCATCTAATGCCAAAGAAATCAATGGGTTTGACGTACTCTGTTGAACAAAATGGAATGCTGGCTGAAGGAGAGACAATAGGGAAGATCACAGGGTGTTTCCATCTCCCTAAGCGCTGTTTCTACAAAATTCAAATGAGCGTCGGTATTCAAAGAACTGCGCTTATTGTCAACGACACGAACACGGAAGATGACCTGGAGGACCCTGAACAGCTCCCAGTACTATCGGAAGATTGGAAATTATACGTTGGTCCTGAAATGGACTCCTTGCAGCAGCACACGTTTCGAGATTTTGGTGGCAAAGTATGGGATAAGGTGTCCAAATTCTCTAGGAGCGAACAATCGTGGACTAATAGTTTACTTTTCAACTGTGTACGTGTAGGTTCAGCGAACTGGAGACAACTTGACTTTTGATTTTCCAGGCATACGTCTCTGTTTTAGTTTGGAGATTTCCCATCGAGGTATCAATGATCCCAAACGCAAGTTGCATCGCTACGTGATAAACAACATGGTCAGATATGAAGAGCGATTAGAAGATTGTCGAGAAGAGAAAACCGCGTGCGGCTTCTCCAAAGAGAAACACTTTGTCTCGGAGATGGTCAAGACGATGCGAATGCAGTCAAAGAAGACAAGTAGTCAGCGGGCGACAGAACTTCTACAAGAGTTGATCCAAGTGGAGAGAAGCAAAACGAAAATGTGGGACTCTACTTGATTTCACGGCCATTTCCAGCGGTTCAAACGGGCCGAGTATGTGAACATGCTACGTGCTGAGATTAAAAAGGAGGTACGAGCTGTTGTCCGTCAACATGTTTGGTTGAATACTGACTAATCTATGCGTACACAACTACATGTAGATCGCAGTACAAATCGACTATAGCATTGCTATTCGGCAAGGAAGGGTCAGTGAAAGTGAGATGTTGGCTGCTGGCACTCCTCCGATCGTGGTTGATT